>JAECUM010030660.1:0-22252 GCA_016617855.1 Megalonaias nervosa | reverse complement strand
TTGCAATTTTTGCATTTCAGGAATGCCACAGGGTGTCTTTAGCTAACCCCGCTTGCTGTAACAGGAGTTCTGCTTCTTTTCGTTGTTTGGCTCAGTCCGATTGTTGAATAGTTTTCCAGGCTCTTTTCCATTCTGCCGTGTCGTTCTTGTCGGCATACGTTTGTCCCACCACGATGGCACGGGCTAAACACATCTTGTCTTTTGGATTGTTAATTTGGACGAGGCTACGCTTGAGGTTACGCAAGTTGTCTACCAACATCAACTTTTTTTTTACCTGTCCCTTGGGGAAGAGACACGTGGGTCATGTACAGTGTCACTTTTCCGTCCGTGATGTGAAATTTGTCATTGGATTGTTGTACGTGTTGAATCTTGTCCATGATTTTGGAAGGTGTCAATTCTGTTGGACTGCTAAACTCGATCCAAACGGGAGCCTTCAAATTGTCGTGATGAATAGAAAGTCTCAAGCGATCGTCTTCTTTGGCTTGACATTGCCGTTTTAGTGTGGTTAACAAAGAATCCCACACATCGGTGACGAACCCTTCTGCTTTTTCCAAGGGTACGTCAGACTTGAAATCTTTAAACTTCACCGTGTACGTGTAGGCCGTGGTTCTAAATTTTTGGGAAGAGTGTTTGTCCGTCTCCCGAATATGGTAGTACTTTTCAGGGTTTACTGATGGTAATGGACTTTGATTTGGTGTAGACTCTTTAGGCTTCGATTCTGGTTCACTCATCTCATCTTCAAAATCGCTGGCATGAATTTGTGCCAAGACTTCAGCTACTGTGCGAAGCGATAAATCACGTTTCTGCCTCTTACTTTCTTCTCCTTTCTTTTCGAAATGATGCGATCGTTTCATCTTGATTGCAAAAAGTCAAATGACTACCTGTGAAACACCATGAACCCCTATATATCCATGTCAGACTAGGGTATATATAAATGGCTAGTGACTCCCCTCTCAGTATTCATTTTACTCTCAAGCCGACCAGCACAATGGAAGAACCCACACAGATTGAACTTCTGATTAGAGCATTGCGAGGTGTCTTCAGACAAGCCGACGGACTACTCTCCTTCCTTTCGAGATAAAAGTCAAGATACTTGCTATATCTGTCAAAAGAAAGGGCATTGGGCTGCAGAATGTCCAGACCGTCAAAGAAGCAAGACCATTGTCAAAAGAAACAAAAGTCAAGATACCTGTTATCATTGTCAAGAGAAAGGACATTGGTCTTCAGATTGCCCTAAGAAACAACAGGAGCAGGAGAAGGAGGAGGAAGAAGAAGAAACAGAGGTGACCTCGACAAAAGAAGAACCCCGACACGTTCAGAAAGAGAAGACAGAAAAGAAAAGAAGACGAGAAAAATGTGAGGAAGAAGAAGACGAAGAAGAGGAAAAAGTGTAAAAGTGAAGAAATTGAAAAAACAGAGAGAGTGAAAGAAAAAAGACACAGAAGAAATCTATGAACTTTTTTAAAAGTGTTGTGTTGTGTTATGTTGTGATATTGAATTGTAAAAAAAATTTGTAACAGAATAGACCAAACTGAAAAAAACGTAAGTGTCTCTTGGTTTTCATTATTTAGAAATAATAAGGACCTACACTCATACACTCAAAACACGTACATCATAGGGTTAAAGAAGGGATTTTGAGTTTTAATTGATTTTGGCAAAATGAATAGTCACTCTTTTCGAGAGTATTGGGTAGCCCTGAAAAGGACTGTTGAGTGTTTGTTTTTTCCTTAGAACAAACTCAGGAACGAGAATCAATTCGCTTTAACTGTCTTAAGCCTTTGCCACGGCCAAGGCCTACTTGTGGACTTGCTCCTGTCAATGATTTAGTAGAAATCACTAGGGGTGGTATCTGTGGTGTAGTCACAGGGTTAGGTTGTTTGGCTCGGGAAGGTCTTTTTCTCTTGGGTCGTAATAAAGAAGTCTGATACATTTGTTTCAGACTTCTTAACTCGGCCAAAATGTCCAAGAGTACCGTGACCGTTTGACTTTCGCTGTTCTCCTTCTCTTCTAGACTTTGTTTCTTCTCTACTGCTTCTTCTTCCTGTCGTTTCCTTCTTGCCTCTTCTTCTTCTTCTCGCTGTTGCTGTTCAAGAAGAAATGCTTGCTCTGCTTCTTTCTGCTGCTGCAAAAATTTCTCCAATTCTTCTTTCTGTCTTTGTTTAAAATCGTCGACACGTGGTAAAGAAGGAGAAAGTGGCGAAGGTACTGGTACCGGAACAAATTCTTGGGAAGAAGATAAAAATCTACTAAATCCCAGTTGAAATCAACCTCTTCGGGAAGTAGCACTGTGTTCACTTTGGTAGCTGCTGCTGTACCATTACTTCTCGTCTCCACAGCCGGTGCACCCCAATTCACTGTCTTCTTAGCTTCCGTCATGTTTCACAAAACAATACCGCATCGATTCACTGTGCACAGACGCTAGTGTGCCTATATAGGAAATGTGACGTCACAGGTAGCTCTCTTCGGATTGGAAGACAGACTCCGCGAAGTGACTGAATTTTGTAACGCGTGTTGGGATTGGTGAACCCTTTCAATCCGTTTCGATCCGGTCTTCCACTATAAATAAACGCGGTTCACTTCATTCCCTTCACCTGTTCTCGTCACAGAGATGTTGATCGACGTAGAATCCTCTACTTTGGTATCCTCAATGCTGTTCCGTACAGACTTACCCATGTATGTGAAAACAAAATGGACTGTCATCCGGATCACCGGTGCCACTATTTGGAAAAGAAGATGTTATGTGGAAAGACAAGGCTGTCTTAAGCGGACTCTCATCTACGGACCAGAAGTGAGACACAGTTTAAGACAAACTTTGAGAAATTTGAGGAAGAAAAGAAGACCTATGCGATCTCCTGTATGTTAACGGAATGGTGTTAACATCACATAACAAACAACGGCCCTTTTCAGGGCCACTTCCAATGCCTCGAAAAGATCTTAATTTTCATTTTGTCTCCACCCTAAACGAATATATATATAAAACCCTTCCTCTACTAAAAAACACGAACGCTCTTGATTCGTGTTTGTCTATAACCCTCTCTCAGGTAGCCTGACGTCACAGTACTTCTCTTTTTGCTACATTGTTACCAGTGTGACGTCATGCCACCTGTCGCTTATCGCTATACAAACCCACAGTATACTAGTCGCTCTACAAAAATTTCCATTGACGCTATACAGGCCCAGGGTGTGCTAGTCACTCTACCCAATTTCCATTGACGCTATACAGGCCCAGGATGTGCTTTTATTTCTTGACGCTATACGGGCCCAGGGGGGTCTGTAATGCTAATTCCCATTGACGCTACGGTAACCCCTATTACTACTAGTGAGTGTCGATAATTACACTACCCTACATTCACACGAATTGGCAACTTGAATAGTGTCTCTTTTCTAGAGATCTGGTTAGTCCTGAGAAGGGCTGTTTTTAGAACTTCAAATACACCTGGCAAATGATGACAGCTCCCAGACCGGGCACCACACACACAACAACGGCTCCAGTCCTGCTTCCAATTGATGTTTGGTCTTGGGAGCGCAGAGGGAGGTTGACTGGCTTCAGATCACCAATCTTCAGTTTCTGGGATTCTGAAGACTTCACTCTGTCTTCTGTTTTGTAGCCGGGATTGATGTTGCTGACGCTGAGGCACCCTTCTTGCCGCTGTCTCTCCAAGTCCTCCAAGACCTCCTCCCAGTTTTCCAGCTGATGGACGCCGACTCTTGGTACTGGTGGTTGTGGTTGTGGCTGTGGCTGTCGTTCTGGTAGTAGTGCCTTTAGAGGTGTCCTCACCTCAGCTTTCACCTCATACACAGTTCTCATTATAAGGTGAGGTAGGATCGCTCTCTTCTCCTCTTCTTTCCTTTTCTTCTCCTCTTCAAGCCTGGCTTCTTCGGCTATAGCCTCCATAGCCAGCTCATCTAGAAACCGCCTGGCATATTCCAGATGCATCTGGAGTTCTAGTAGTTTCGTTAGTCTGCTCATTTCCTTGCAGTTGATACGCCAACGCGGGTAGCCAGACTGACGAGCGCTCTACATTATATTCGTGGAGCACGGACGTGAAGGTAGACATCTCCTTTTACCAAAACGTAGCATAATAAAAAAAAAGAAACATCGAACGCGCGGACCTAAAACTCACGTTAACTTTTTTTAAACTTACAAACAGACATACATCACCGGACTCGACAGAGAAAGTTAGTGCTTATAGACACACTTCTATTTTTTTTTAACATGCAAACACAAAAATTTGTTTTGGCAATTGAACTAGTATGTCTTTTTGAGAGTATTTGGGGGTAGCCCTGAAAAGGGCTGTTTTTGTTGACGAGGAGTGATGGCAATCTTTTATCATCTAAGATAGCGTCCTCGTCTGGTGGCAGCCTTTCCTACAGGATAAGGCTTGCTTCTGTGGAAAGATAAGGAGAACTCTTTGGTGTCCACACGTCAGTCAACACAACCTCTGTCTGGTTCTTCCTGCTGCTGTTGCTGCTGCTGCTGTTCTCTCTGCTTCTGAAGTCTGTACTTATCTCTCCATTCTTCTTGTTCTTTTTTTATTTCCTCTCTGAAAACTTCTTCTACTAGGTCTTGGGCTATTGCTAACATCCTGACATTCTCTATCTCTTCAGTTTTTCGTATCAGGTTTAGCCTGATACGATGTAAATTCACGTAAGCTTCGTTCAGCTTAGCTAGTCTGGAAGGCATTTTTATAGGTAGACGAGTCAACCATGGATGGCTAGACTGGAGACTGAGCCGCTTTATATCGTTCAAATGCGGACGCGATAGAAAACATCCCTACTAGGGATTTTTTGTTTCTGTCGAAACGTTATGATAACTCGTGTCATAGTGAGGGATAGGAGAAGTAAAAGAGCATTTGTAATGATAAAGTGTTTTTGAAAACAAACCACAGACACGTGTTTTCAAAACACAACATTTTTTATTCAACAAACAAATAATAATTAACAATAACATCAAACAAACTGTTTTTGACAAGGTTAACAACGTTGTGAAATCATGTGAGATTTCCACTGATGGAAGTCATGAGGCCATTGAAGTACACTACGTATCCTAGCTAAAGACAACAGGTAGCCATAATGGTCACAAAACCATCGACCTACTTTCTCATCGTTTCTAGAAGAGTTGCTATCAAAATAAGTCACTAAATGTTCTAAAGAATATCCAAGACTGTGTTGATGAACAAAATACACACAATATTGTCCACACCCCATGGAATCTGTGCCTTGTAATTTCACATTATTGAATCGTGTCGTCTGGGCATTTCTTCTCATAAAGTCGATGATGTCGTCTTCCAAAGGGGGTAAGCCATACGAATCAAAATACTCCACACAATCCTCTTTAGGGAAGTACACGGCGACACGGTGAGTTTCTGGGAGATGACTGTCGTCCATGTTGATGACATAGGCTTGGTCGTCTTGAGGTTTGCGATGAGGTAGTTCATCTTTAGCGCACACGATAGGATTTCAAAAAGCAATATACGAACAATTGTTCAAAAGGTAATAAAGTTCCCAGGTATCCATTTTTTGTTTTCTTGCTGTTTCTTCACAGGTAATGATAAGTCATCAATTCAATTCTGACATTTTGCTTGAAAACCTCTGACAAGTGACTGTTTCTTCGTCTTGTCTCCTAACCCCGGGCTAAGAGAGATTCGATGCGATAGATCTCTAGAGTAGTCAGTGGAGGACAGGAATGATCACGCAAGCCTTTATGCCACTCATTCAACACTGCTTCTTCCGAGATGAGACTCCAAGCTTCGTCCAGATACTCGTCCAATATTTCTTCTTGACTCATCATCAGACATGTTTCGTGTTGAATTTGACCTGGATGATCGTTTTGACATCCACAGCAATCATTCTTGGTCAATTCCACAATTTTATCCGCCAGGTGTTTGGCAAAACACGACACTAAATGTTCTTGTTCTGGCAATCTTGACTTGACCTCTACCTCGTCCTCTTCATCTTTGTCGTAGGGTTCAGATTTCACGCTATCCTCCCATTCCTTGTCCAAAGATTCTGTACCATTCAAAGAGGGATAAGAGTCTTCCATAGTTTCTAATAGTCTGAATGACTTCTTTTAAAATTTTGATTTATATGGTATTATCGAATTTGGCATACAGGATGACGTTCACTGTCTCGGTGAGAGTTTCTGCAAACTGAAGTTGCACACGCAGTTGACCAGATTGTATAGGGTGGAAATGTCCTTCGTCGCTGCCTTGGTCTGGAGTGAAATCAAAGGCCCACAAAGTGTAACCTCCGACATAATCTTCGTACGAAATACCGTGACTGGCGTTGGTTCCTAGTTGTTCAGTAGCTTCGTACAGGGACAAGTACGATCTCAGGTAATTTTTCTGGGCAAAGTTAGGTTCAAAGGACCTGGTACACAAGGTCTTGCCATCGCGACTGACTTCGATCATGGTCACTCTGTAGTGCTTAAACTGGAAAGGATTTTGATCGTGGACTCCGTTGAGGGCTGCATTACGGACGATGTCAACGATTAAACGCTTGGGTAATTGCCCTTGGAACAGATGATCTTCGATCTTGGGTCGGAGGCCAGCAGCAATGGTGAACGTTTTCACTTCTACGAGTCGTATCGGACAATTGGCAGTCGTTCCGCCCAATGTGTGACTGATGTCGTTTCCCGCTTTAGGTAACACTTCTACACGGCGCACGTAAGGTCTGGCTTCTTGGATGATGGTTTTGCACTCGTTGGCATGAGCCATCAATTGAAAAGCGACACTTCTGTGATTTAGTCTCAGACGAATATCTACTCCGTTGAGCAAATACTTGTCTTGCAACCATATGTTCAAATGCAAGCGATCCATCAGTTTTAAACTATGTCCTTGCTTGATTTTCTTTCGACAGGCATTAAAACCCACATTGTGTGGATTGTCATCTGCTGTCAGGGCTGTGTCGTTAAACGTGACCTCACCTGCTATGTCAGGTTTCCAAACCACACAAGCATCCAGATGAGTATTCTTGGCCTCTTTTCCGTACGTCAAGAGATTTTCCAGGTACGCTTGGTAAGGGTAAGTGTCCATGCTACTGCTGAACAGCTTATTATTCAAGTACAAATCCACTTCGCTGAACAAGGAATGTATTAAATTGTTGGCGGGAGCTACTCTGGCATCGTCACCCGGATTTGTGTTGTCGGATTTGATCACTTTCAGTTTCAGGTACAAGTAACTGCTATTCAGATCGATGTAATCTTCGGGTTGTCCTTTGATTTCAAACTCGATGGGAGCTAAACCCGTCAAAGAGGAGACGGGATGAAATTCGGTCCATTGGGATTTTTCCATCGTCATCATGGTGGGTGTTATGGCAAACAGATCCAGTTCCCACTTCGAATAAGCGCAAGACTTACTTTCTTCTTTCTTTATGTAATCATGCGATCGTTTCATCTTGAGTGCAAAATGTCAAGTGACTACATTTGAAACGCCATGGACCCCTATATATCCATGTCAGGCGCAGTGTATATATAAAGGACTGGTGCCTTCCATCTCAGTATTCATTTCGCTCTCAAGCCAACCAGCTTGATGGAAGAACCCACAGAAATCAAACTTCTGATCAGAGCTTTGCGAGATGTCATACGAAAGTTTCCTTCACACAAACCGACGGACTGCTCACCCTCCTTTCGAGATAAGAGTTAAGATACTTGCTATATCTGTCAGATGAAAGGGCATTGGGCTACAGAATGTCCAGATCGTCGAAAATGCAAGAGCAGTGTCAAAAGAGACAAAAGTCAGGATACCTGTTATCATTCTCAAGAGAAAAGACATTGGTCTTCAGACTGCCCTTAGAAACAACAGGAGCAGGAGGAGGAAGAAGAAGATGTACCCTCGGCAAAAGACAAACCCCGAGACGTTCAGAAAGAGAAGACAGATATGAAAAAAAGACGAGAACAAGTGTGGAAGAAGAGGAGGAAAAAACTGTGAAAGTAAAGAACTTAAATAAACAGAGAGAGTGAAAGAAAAAACACACAGAAGAAGTGTATGAACTTTTAAAAAAAAATGTTGAGATGTGTTATGAATTAGATTGTAAATATTTGTACCAGAATAGACCAGACTGAAAAAACGTAAGTGTCTCTTGGTTTTGATTTTTTAGAATGATAAAGGGCCTACACTCACCCACGTACATGAGACGGTTGAAAAAATAAAAGGGATTTTAAGTTTTAATTGATTTTGGCAAGATGAATACTATCTCTTTTCGAAGGAAGTGAGTAGACCTGAAAAGGACCGTTGGGTATTTTTTTTTGTTTTCTTTTTTTTTTGCTTTTTCTTAGAACAAAAACAAACTCAGGAACGAGAAGCAATCAGCGTTAACTGTCTTAATCCTTTGCCACGGCCACGGCGTACTTCTGGACTTCCTCCCGTCGATGATTTAGTAGAAATCACTAACGGTGGTATCACCGGTGTATTAAGAGGGTTGGACTGTTTGGCTCAGGAAGGTCTTTTTCTCTTGGGTCGAAATGAAGAAGTCTGATACATTTCTTTCAGACTTCTTAACTCGGCCAAAATGTCAAGAGTACCATTACCGTTTGACTTTCACTGTTCTCCTTCTCTCCTAGACCTTGTTTCTTCTCTACTGCTTCTTCCTGTCGTTTCCTTCTTGCCTTTTATTCTTGCTGTTGCTGTTGAAAGAGAAATGCTTGTTCTACCTCTTTCTGCTGTTGTAAAAAGTTCTCTAATTCTTCTTTCTGTCTCTGTTTAAAATCCTCAACCTTTGGTAAAGAAGGAAAAGGTGGTGAAGTCGCTGGTACCGGAACAAATTCTTGCGAAGAGAGAACATCTATTGAATCCCAATTAATCTCTACCTTTTCTGGAAGTAGTCCTGTGTTGACTTTGGTAGCCACTGCCATGACATCGCTTTTCGTCTCCAAAGCCGGTGCACCCCAATTCATTGCGTTCTTCGTTTCAGTCATGTTTCACAAAACAATGTCGCATCGATTCACTGCGCACAGACGATAGCGCACCTACATAGGGAATATGACGTCACAGGTAACTCTCTTCGGATTGAAATACAGATTCCACGAAGTGACTGAATTTTGTACCGTGTGTTGAGATTGGTGAATAATCTCAAACCGTTTCGATCCGGTCTTCCACTATAAATAAACGCGGTTCACTTCATTCCCTTCACCTGTTCTCGTCACAAAGATGTGGACCAACGTTGAATCCTCTACTTTCGTATCGTCGTTGTTTTCTTTTCCGTACGGACTTACCCATGTATGTTAAATCATCATGGACCATCATCAGGATCACCGAGACGAGCGTTTGGAAAAGAAGGGCCTATGTGGAAAGACAAGGCTGTCTGAAGCGGACTCTCATCTACGGACCAGAGGTTAGATAAAGTTTGAGGAAGAGAAGAAGACTTATCCGATGTCCTCTATGTTAACGGAATGGTGTTAACATAAAAACCAACGGTCCTTTTGAGGGCCACTCCACTTCCTCGAAAAGATTTATTCTTTCTTGCCTAAAAAAGTTTTAAATCGATTGCATATTTAATACTTAGTGGATGACTCATTTGCCAAGAAAAGGTTTATTTTCTCTTGCCTAAAAATTGTTTTAGTCGATTGTATAATTTAGGTATGATAGATTGATGTTCATCAATCTATGGTTGTGTTATATATGTCTCTGTCTGTACTGCGTTTGTCACTCCCTAGGGTAGCTGCGCGTATTCAGGTCAGCCACTTGCAACATTGTTGCAAGTGTCCAGTAACGTGACGTCATCCCACCTGTTCCATTCCTATTGTCTCTATACTTAATCTTGAGGCTGTAGTACCGGGACCTTTTTAACACAGAAGTCTACGTGAGGCTATAGTGCCGGACCTGTGCCATTTGAGGCTATAAATTTTGAGGCTACGGTACAACCCCCTAAAATTAACATTACGGTCTACGTGAGGCTATGGTATCCCCTTTAACCACTTTCGTTCGTCCGAGATACAGTGATCTTTCATTTGCTTCAGTATAGACGTTTTATCAAGTGGAAGTTCTAACTACTGTCAGACAAAGTGGGAGTCCCTGTTTGATTATCAGAACTTGCATTTGCAGGCAAGATTGACGACCTGTTCAGTACACAAGTGAGCCATAGGCAAGTTGCGCTCCTATTAAAGTAGGAGACACCTGTCGGGTACCGAATCTGTCAAAACTCCCACAAACCCAAAGTCTTTTCCTACACTTATCTTTCATACACCCCATACGCGGAAACAGTTAGAATCACGTCCTAAAATAACTGATTTTCTCCACAGCCTGATGTGGGAAGATAACTTGTGTTTAGCAGTCACCTGGTCACACTAGCGATTGTAAATTCAGCCCAAAAGTTTTCTATATATATATATGCCCTGTATTTAACGGTCATGTGCGCTACTTTGGGTCGATCCAGGAGTTTCCTGACTAAATAATGGTTTCCCACTTCTTAGGCGGTCACTTCCTTTGATGAGATAGGTATTATTTACAGTCATATAGTGTGCATAAATAGTTCTGTTATCCATGTCAAATTTGAAAATAAAGAAGGGTGACTGCCATTGACAGATTCGACTCTCTCTCTCTCTCTCTCTCTCTCTCTCTCTCTCCTTGTGTGAAGAAACTGTTAATAGGCTATCATGTTTGCTTTAATTAAGAGGATGTCACAGAGTATGTCCCTGTACGTGGTTCTTTGCTTGATTTTAGTTTCCTCTGCATGGCTTTAGGACATTCAAAAATAAGAAAGACAACTAGCTGAACTGAGGCTGCTGCTGCATTTCGAGTTGTTTTCTTTCTTAATCACTGGAGTGTGAATTAACATTTGGATGATAGGTTTTTGAGTTTACTGAATCACAATTAATTGAAACTAAAGACAACAACACAATTCGGTTGGTTTCAGTGCTTTCTGTCTTTCCTGAGGTATCTGGCCCTACAGTTTAAACCATTATCACAATAATCAATACGTTCTATTCAAAATATGTTAACGGTGCATCTGGCATTATTGTGAAACAAATACTAATGTATTATAAGTTTATGTTTTATTTAGGTTTGAATTACAACGACATGCAAGAAAGATTCAACATTTCTTACGGAGATATAATTTTTTTGTTATGAATTAATTTGAACATCACAGTTCATAAGAGATTTTATATAGGGATACAGCAAATTGTAAGATGAAAAAGCTGTGATTATGAGGGCTAGCAATACAATCTGAACTATGTTGTAATGTGAAAAAGTTTAAAGAAAGCTATTTGACAAAGTCACTTTATTTTAACTTTGAAATAGTTCTGTATCTAGAGTTATGCATCATAGCATATCCTAAATAAAATGAGACTTAATGGCATTGATAAAGAAAGTGCTACTGAAGGCTTGATTCCATCCATGGGAAAAAGTGGATTAGATGGTATAATATACAAACATGATGGAATTAACTCATCGCATGGCAATGACATATATGGGAAAAAGTGGATTATAAGGTTTAGCTCTTGCTAATATCCAAACATGATGGAATTAACTCATCGCATGGCAATGACATACAAATACTTCACAGTTCAGAACATAAACAAGTGATACGCACTACCGGAGCAAAATCACAAATGTTCAGTGCCATAAATATAAATAGTTGCATATACGAGTGAAATATTATATCATTCATTGTCACATTGTTTGTAAGTAAAATTAGGTTCCACAAATAGCGAATTCTCCACTATTCGAAAAGCACAAAACGCCATGGAATAAGCATCCTTCAGGGTTTTGAATTTTAATTTAAAAACAAAAATGTAGTATACAAGTTCCTTTTGAGTTGCAGCGTACAGGAAACAACATAATAAAGCATGCAAAATGAATTGAAAGTTATACAATGCTTTCAAACTTATTTCGATAATGATAATATTAATTTGATAAAACAAATGAAATAAAATCAGTCGGCAAGATAAATTATTCTTTTTTAAATATGGGGGCAGATTAATAACACATTTAAAACAAAAATTGCACTTTTTAAAACAGCTATCGTACACTCAATAACTGTCTTTCTCACGATTGGCCAGTACGGAGTGTAATGTCGCTGCAACAATGCACATGAAAGAATTGGCAAAGTGCAAAGTGAACACGTGTTCACCGAGAAAGTAATGAGTATCCTTGTCTAAAATTCGAGTCCTAGGTACAGCTCAATAATCAACTTTATTAAATGAGATTAATTTCGTACAACCTATGTAGGTATAATATTCATATCTGGTGTTTATGACGGACCAGCAGGCGTGCATGAGTGTCAGTGTGTATGTGTGTTTTGGATTTCTAACGTAGCTTTAACAATTTTCCAGCGATATCACTAAGATATCTGCAGTGAGACAGTTTATAGTGATATCTAACACTGGGGCATCATGCCGCAGACATTTAGCATTATGTCCCACCCAGTTCCATTATCCTTACACCAGGTCGACCAGTCCAAACACTAAGCTCTTAATGCTGAGCGCCAAGCGAGGCACCTGTTGGAACCATTTTTATAAGTCTTTGGTATACCTCGGCCGGGGTAAGAACCCGCAACCTCCCGCATCCGGGGCGGATGCTGTAACCACAAGGGCACCGGAACGGTCAGACGAGTAGGTATAAGTGCTCAATGAATATCCAAGGACAAAAATCATTAATGAACAAAAGTTCAAATTCAAGGGTGTATATCTCTAGAAATATCTGAGACATTGGTGGTCGGCACTGCCGTTGAAATTCAAAATACAACAAATATATAGTACAGTAAATTCCAGGTTAATATCTGTATCATCAGAAACGTTAAATACACATGAAAACCCTTGGTTGTAAGCTGATGACTTGGCAAGTGGAGACATTATGCCACTCCATGCCACTTGAACTGACTAGAACTTAGTAATTGTGAATTGTGCACTGAAAATGTGCATGCAACCATCCTTTACATAGATGTACACCAGGAGAAAATTTCACGGTAATCAGATATGGTATACCCGGGATATCTGGTTAATTTTTCATGGAATAACTCTCTTGCATGATGCCAACAATGACTGTCATATTTACGATCATGTGTTTCATCATCTCTTTTTAGAATGAATCTCTTTGTTTTGGCCCCACAAATAAAATGTACATTGTTTCAAGAAATTATTTAGTGTCACGTAAGACAGGGATCCCCTTAACATATGCAGTCTTAAGTTGGATTGTTCAACCACATGGGAATTTAATTTAGAATACAGTGTACTGTGGATATGCTTTCAACTCGTAACTCGGACCACATGCTGTAAATAGAGAAAAACAAATCCTGAAATTAGATAAATTCCCAGTCAATAATTCAACGTTGCAACAACGTTACAGCAACGTTGCGTTAAGGTTGTGGCAACGTGATTTGGTGAGCTTGCTGGAATGTTGCTACAACGTTGTTGTTTAAGTTCACAAGATAACATTCATACAACATTATGACAACATGCATAACATATATTTAAAAGTGAAGAATGAAAACTGCTTTTGTTTCCGAAATCCATATGATCCACTGCTATCAGAAAAGTCATCAAGTAAACATTTCATAAAATGCCAATATTGCCATCCAGCTAGAAGGATCATTGATAGCGGACTTTAATGAAGGCTGCCATTGTGATCATACACGATGTCAGGTCTGCACCGTTTGCATTTGGGACTAACCAAACGTCACCAGTCATTTGACCATAACAGAAGTAGATTTTAGACGGCAGGGTACATACGTGCACGGATCTTACAGACAATGTACTTATTTCCGCACTTGAAAGGAAGTGATGCGTGACAACTTCTGCAAATCAGTTCAAAGTCGCACATATGAAAATGCACTATGCACTGTAGGTAAGTTTTCTTTAACTTTTAAGATAAATTTATTAAGAATCTGTAAAGATTAAATAGTAAGGATGCGTGATTACCACGAAACATATATTTTGCCATCACTTTATTTTTATGTTCAATTTCTGAATTTTTTCAAGAGTAAAAACCGGGATAGGTATCATCTTCAGCAAAGTCGGATTGTGTCTTGTTCTGCTTAGAGCTCTTACAATTTGGAAACCAAAATTATGCTTGAACAAAGTCATGTCCTTAGGGAATTGCTTACATTTGTAGAGGTCAAGTAATACAACTTCGCTGTAGATAGATCAGCATCAGTTTTATCTGGAATTTAGAAATGCATCCACTTTTGCACCTACAATACCTAAAATAACAAAATTTAATCCAATATTTATGAAACAGGAGCAAACATTTTGAAAATATCCCTGTGCAAATTAAATGACAGTACTTGTAAAATTGGTAATTTGTAAAATTATATAGCACATCAACTAACTAGCATGGTCAAACTGAAAAATTCAATATATAATTCTTGCATTTTTCTTTAGTTTCTTGCCTATTGAGATGCGTGATGGGAGAAAATGTGCCACTAATTAAATATTCATATATTCAGATATGCAAATGCACTTGCAAACACCGACGGTTTTGATTGGTTGTATAACACCTTCACTTGAAAAGAATCCCATAAACCATCAATTCTACTTCTTGCTTCCGCTTGAACCATATTCGGTTGGACGCATTTCAAATTTCACGAATGACGATTACTAATTACTGCATCTAAACTACATTTTTTTTTGTTCATATATATTTACCAAGTTGGCTCATATATGTAATAATAGTTGCTGACGCTTTCATTTATTTGACAATTTATTTTTGAAAATAAATTTAGCAAAGTAGTTTGTATAGGCTGTTGGTACGTTTTGATTCCACCAGGATAAAGACAGCAGAGTAAATATATTATTTACACATAAATTAGTGGAAGAGTATAGATATAGGCTGCCAAGTATGTGAGATATTCCTGAAACTTTGACTACTCGTTCCGATATCAACCGAAATCGGAACGGGCTACGCAAGACCGTTGTTTGGGTAGTAAGACATAGCACCACAGGAATCTAACGTTTTATCAATAAAGTATGACGAAATTTATGACATGAAATCACCTTATCGGTATTATCAATGAACACAAGGAGTGCAAGCGTGACCACAATCCTCCGCTCGATTCGACTTTTCTCACGCGTCTTTTATCTCTTCAGAATCACAAGAAGACTGACAAACTACAAACATCCATTCAAAAGACAGTAACGTACCAACGCATAACTCGGACAACCATCCCGCAAATCCAATCTGGCGAATTGACCTTTATTTTCACCATTACGGTCACAAACCCTTTCTACCAGAATTAATTGGAACGTCAGACTCCTGTGATAGCACTAACACAAACACAACATGTGCTATGTCTTACATTGTAGGACTAAATGTTCATGAAAGTAGGAAAGGAAAACCAGGTTTCTAGCTCATAAACCCTTCTTTCCTCTCCAAAACCCTTCTATGTTGACTTGTTTGTCAGCTCCGATGATGACTTTTACATTTCTGGTAAAAGTATAGTGAAAGTCGGTCATTAGCCATTTTGATATATCAGGTACAGCTGCACCAACATAATCGGTTTATTTGACATTACATTTGTCTTTCGTCGCTGTATTGCAACAAGATTTTCATTAAATATATTCATACTGACAAAACCGTCATCGTTGACTAATTCATTTCTGCGATTTACATCATTTGCAATTTCAATATTGACTCACTTTTTTATCTTGTCCATAGACTTACCGAACACTGAATTGTTCATCAACTTGAAAATGTTTTTCTCAAAGTCAGTCTTAGAAATAGCACGACGTTTGGTATTCAAATCAATATAATCTGCCATCCATCGAGAATGATTCAATTTTAACAAGCAATGAACCTTCCTAAGGACTAGTCCAGCATCTGCTGCTTGTTTCAGATTTTTGTAATGTATCACGTAATTCCGTTTACTGAGTAAATTTGGAAGGAGCTTATTAACGATCAAATTTTTTGCTATTGTCATTGTCTGTTGTTCAGGCGATAATAAAGTATAATCGATCATCATTGTCTCTGCACAAAACGGATAGTCGTTATGTAGAGCCTGTAAAAAAAAAATAAAAAAAAATAGGATAATAAAGATCAACTTCAACAAAATAACTGACATTTTCTGGGAGATTTTTCTCAGTTTCTTTAAGAAATTGATCTGGAGTCATCGAAAGAAATCCACTGCACAGCGTTGGCTCTGACATTGCATAAGCATACAAATTATTACCGTCCAGATAAATAATATAATTTGACGGTAAATTTTTATTGTAATTTTTTAAGTACTTATTGTTAGCTACCGCATATATTTTTTTTTTGTTATAACGCTAATTCCGCCGCTAATCCCTTTTTCAATAAAATTCAACATATCAACATCTGTCAAGAGATCCAATTCTATCTTTCCTGTTTTTAGCAGAGCATCCCATGACAATCCTGGTGCAGAATAATGCCAACACGGATCTAATCCATGATTTTCATGACTAACTTTACGAAAACTCTCGAAAACATCAGCGAGTAATAACACATCTGTTTTCAAATATAAATCTTGATATTCACCAAATGTCTTACAACCATATTTATTCCAAATATCTTGTGCATAACTATATTCACCATCTGATACACCTTCACCTTTCAACTGGGAGTAAAATTTATCTTTGTCAGGCAGAGAAGTTACGGAAAGATACCTTTTTTTGTCAGAACGACGTAGTTTTCACCAAAATGACTTCTCATATTTCTAAAACTGCTACAATCTTTTACACGCTCATCCAATGGTGCTGTCATAAATTGCAGACTGTCGACAAAACGTGATTTGCCAAGCATAACTGACATATACTTTTTAAAATTGTTTGGAATACATTTTATTGTATTTAATTTTAGTTTACATTTAATTTCCTCATCGCCAAATGCTTCGACAATGATAATACTATCGTATCCTCGGAAGTTACGTAAAATGACAGGAATAAAATCTGGCGCATGAAATTTTAAATTACAATTGTTATGTGCTGCTCCGCGATATTGGCCGGGTAGATGATAGTGATCGCGCACTTTATCTCCAGGCATATTTTCTCGCAGATATGACAATTAACTGCCTTGTCGAAATGAAGTTGTTGTTTGGGTGTTATTTTTATTGGATCTGTTTTAGATAATCTGTTGAAAATTTTATTAACATCATCGATTAATTTGTTTTAGTGACCACACGGCAGGATTTTCACCTCGATATAATTTTATTAGACTTGAAAAATTGTCTTTAGCGCAACAAACTAATTTATAAACTGCTCCACAGGGAACATGTATTTTTCTGGTGCTTGATTTATTTCGATCATTTTCTGCGCCAAGTACAGGAACAAGTAGACATTCGAAGAGAGAGTAAATAACAAATGAAATACTTAATTTATGATAATAATTTTTAAATTTTAAAACGTTTTCTTTTTCTCCTTTCATTGTTATTTTTTGAACATTAACACAGTATTTAACATGCTCTTGCAGTTTTTCATCCTTAGAAAAACCTTGTAAACAACGAAAACATAAATGTTTCTTATTTTTATCTTATCTTATATTGTGTACCAACTAGGCCGTTAAAGTTTTTTTTTTATCCAACAGCAAGTTTATTGTGTTTTGTGTAGCTTTTTCTGAGATGTATCTGGGATAAACATTTTCACGCTCATCAAGACCAAACACATGAACTGAAGTATTCTTTTTGCTTTTCAAACTTTAGTATTTGATTTTCTGCAACTGGAAAGCCAGTGCCGTTAAAATTTAATTTTGATACGTGACTAATATATTTGTCGACACGATCAGCATTATTTTCTGCTAAAAACATCACAGAAAGAATATTCCTCTGCAAACATTTGTTATCAGAGTAATTTATGTTTATGCAACATTTTTTGTTTTTACTTTTTTAGGAGGTCAACGTAAGGACTACCGCGAAGTACGTTATATCTCGTTGTGTGAAATAAAACTTCCTCCACCACCTCAAATTTCCATCCTAATCCTGACGCAGTAAATTCTTCGGATTTTGTATTTATTTTCTGATGTATTTCATCGGCAACTGAGGAAATATTTGTTCCAGCTAATATTTCTCGTGATTTAGCTGTTAAATATGATTCGGCAATCTCTGTCTCTTTTGGAGGTGCATGTAACTTTGATAATATAACATGATACTGTACTATTAGTTTGATACTTTTATGTACGCAAGTTCTCGCGTTACAGTCGGAGCAGAAGAGGAAATTTGTAGAGTTAAAATTTGCTAAAATAGTTTGATTATCAAATTTATAACTGTTATCAAATCCTGCAAAAGCTGTAGCTATTTTTGTAGGTTCTCATATAAGGCTCCTTTTAGCTATATCTCGCAATTTCAGCATTGTTATATAACATTTTATATATTTAATTGATACCGCTAGTTGAAAAATCAATTAGAGATATAAAAATGCTTATATTATAATGACACAAAATTTGAGTTACATAAGATTGACGGCAGAGGAACAGGGAGAATATCATGTTCATCCGATTTATAATAGTTATGCCGCAAATGCACTTGGTTCAGTGATTCACGTCATGTACGGAAAACCGTTTGGTAAATTAACACCAGCTGGTTACAAGATCAGCGCAAAAGGTGATAATGCCGAGCGAGTAGAAATGTTAAGGATCGATTTTCTGTGCACGCTGTTTTGTGATGAAATTCCAGACGGACAACGAGTATATCATGTCAACGGCAAAGCTAGTGATGATAATATTGAAAACTTCTCTTTACAAAGTGAATTTCAACCTCACCCTGTGTTTGATTTATACGAGGCATCTGACAAAGGAATTATTCGAGGAAGAGAAACTAAGAAAGTGTTAGGTAATTTGAAAAATAATGGATATTTGTGTGTGGTTGTTAGAGGAACATAAAAAGATTTTGTTGGTTATTATAGCCATCGTTTTGTTTACGAAACTTTGAACAGACCTATAACTAATGATTTGGTAATAGCCCACGTCAACGGCGTTAAAACAGATAATCGTCTAGAAATTCTCGAACTTATTACGCCTAAAGAAAATAACAGACGAGGACGAGGAGGTGATATTAATTTCAAATGTTCTGCTAAACGTATAATATCGTATAACATTAGTACAGGCGAGAAACTAGAATTTTCACAGCTGCAGAAAAACATTTTAAAATTCATTCACAATCAGTAAAAGATGTATCAGATGTCAGAGCCAAATCAGCAACATCACGAACGACATTTGATAGAATCATCTTCAAATACAACGGTTAATTATATTTTCTAGCTCGTTTATAGTAATGCAATTATGAGCAAACATTCAAACATTATTTTTATTAAATTTAAACGTCATTACTGCACTATCATTAAGTTAATTTTTTTCTCGGCTGCTGTTAGCAGAATTTTATTAGAATCACCTTGCATTACAATAACGTCAACGGAATAAGAACTATATTCCGACAAACATTTTTGCACTGCTGCGGCTAATTCTCTTTAATTTAATATGTTAACTTTTTGATGATATTTTATCTCATCAGTCATCTTATTATTATAAATTAGATAAAAATGTATTATAATATGAACTTGATGAAACGACTTGCTGATATAATCGCGGACGATAATTTTACAGCAGGAAATGTTATAGTCACAGATAAACACAATGCTGTTGGTTATACCGAGGATGACATTTTATTTAACAACGACGACTAACAAGACGAAATATTGGGCGTGGTTGATAAAAAATTACAGCAGACCGCAACTGGACGATATGATGTTAAGTATCATATCACAAAGAAAATTTCGGAATTTAATTTTTCAGTAGATGAAAATCAGTGTTCTTTGGCAGCTGATAATACCCTTTTTAAATATTAAAATTCCAAACCGATAGAAAAATATAAAATTCGACTTTATATTTGTCAAGATTTGTAACCTGATGATGATCTCTGACGATCGCAGATAATATCTAATTTCGTTATGTAAACCAGTAACATGTAAATCTGTCAAGCTTAAGTACTAGGAAATGTATAACAATATTATTTTATCGACCGAGTTGGAACCCAGCTGTTAAATTTATCGCTGTATCCTCTCCACTTGACAAGGCTTTTATTACCTGTTTTCCTGATAACATTCTCAATAACAAATAGATCTTGTTCAGTTTTCTGCAATTCCTGCTCGTAAAAATTACCGGTTATTGGCTCACGTAACAAATCCGTTAGCGCATATGTTACAGGTATTTTCAGTAAATCTTTATCAACAACAAATACTTCTTCGCTCCAGTTACGATATATCTTTTTTCAATTTTGTTTTCGTCAGAGAAATTCTAACTCGATCACCAACTTTAAATTTATGTCTGCGATACATGTTTTCATTTGCAGGAATCGGATTTTTAATTGCATGATTTGTGACATTTTTATTGATATGTGTTTCGTGTTATAATATTTGTTAATAATTTGTGAAAGATCGTCAATATACTTATTTATATTTTAGCTGTCAAATGTTTATGTATGAGCTCGTTTAGTGTGCGATTAAATCGCTCGACGACGACACTTTTTCCTTCGTTTCCTATAACATACTTTGCATGTTATTTTGTTCCAGAAAGTGTTTGAAATTTTTATTAAAAAAACTCCTCTTCGTGATCAGTCCAGATTTTGTTTGGTTTTCTTTCTATACTAACGAAGACATGTTTTAACGCATCAGTTATTGATGTTCCAATTTTATCGGAAACAGGTACACTAAACGTGTATATACTAAAAACATATATGACGTTATGAAGGTATTTCTTTGGAGCGGCATCAGCGCCAACGTTAAACTTACCGAGGCCTGAAACATCAACTAAATCTATCACCCAGAGATCGTCAACGGCATTTGCGACAACTTTAGGTCGCGGATATTTTTTTTTTTATTTTTAGGTTTATGTAGCTCTGATGCCAGATCATCGTACATTTCTTTTCCAAGACCTAACGTATATTTTGTTCCTATCATTCTTTGAACTAGCCTTCTACCAAATCGTTCTCTCATTTTTACAGGTTCATATCTATAAGTTCGTCTAGCATTACCTTATCACAGCCGTGCTTATCTTGTTCGTTATCACGATAACAAATATCATGACGCATTGATATTGCATCGACTTGACTATGAGGTTCTTGTACTGGTAATGGATTCTCGTTTTCTTCTAACTGTTCGTCCAGTGAATTGTACGGCCTAGTATATTTATGGCCAGTCAATGTCCATCCTCCTTTTGGTTTCGGTAATTTTCCAATAAATTTATGGATGTCAGTGCCGCTGCCAATTACCTCACCTCGATTGCTTGGATGACAATATGTAACAATTGTATCTTGTTCTATACAAAGATCTCTATCACAATTACATTTCATTTTATTTATTGTTTAATCGTCGACAAAAATATTTACCATCGTCAGTTAATCATCTACTAAAATAACCTCCCTGACATTGTCAGAGCACATTCCAGCACCGGATAATTTCCTTAGAAACATACTTTTCTTTCTACCGCAAACAGCGCAAATGCTTTTTAACATCGTTGTATTAATTTTAGTTTTTTTTTTTTTTTTGTTTTGTTTTTTTCCCTTGTCTCATCCTTATTCTCTTTCTTAGTGTTACATTTGAGACAGTATGTTGACATATTCCTTAGTTTATATAAAATTAATTACAATCTCATCATTAAAGTGAAAAGGTTGCTTGTCAAAATGTAAAATAAATTTTAAAAAATTAAATTGAGGCTGGGACATCTGTCTTATAAACATAATACAATAATAACCACTAGCTAATGTTCCAACCGGCTGTAGTTGATCATATGAGTAATTTATTTTTTATTTTTTTTTTTTTTAAATATATATATATTTTTTTATAAGATCACTCGAAGGAAGTCCAAATGAGCCAAATGATTATTATCGTAGACAGCAACCCAGTGAGTGCCGGATCCATCATCGAAGTTTTGTATATTTAGAACACACAAACCACCTGTTGGTAGATTATCTAATTCGTCTTTGGAACATACTCCACGAAATGCGACAGTGTCATTCAATTTTGCAATTCTGTCGAAATTACTCAAAACGGCGTCTGGTGCCCGGTAGAGTCATTCAACGCCATATCCCTAGCAGGTTTTGAATTAGACTGCCTGCTAACCCTCATAGCAGCGGAGTGAAAGGAATAACTCCTCCTTGTTTTGTTTTTCTTGGCGATTGTTTCCCTGGCGACTTCTTCTTTTTAGATTTTGTTGCTGGCTATTTTGTCGCTGGCGATTTCTTTTTAGCTGGCATTATATTATTTATTTTTATATAAAATTTGTTTGATTCAGTCTCCTGATACGGTTTTTTAGTTGCTCCAGATATGCCCTGACGCTGCTGCTAGTCCTAGTGTTCTTAATACCGGTAGAATCTTGAG
>JAECUM010030659.1:0-26469 GCA_016617855.1 Megalonaias nervosa | reverse complement strand
ACATCTACTGTTGTAACCCATATTTTATGATAATCTTTTTCATATCTGCTGACTCTCATTGGCAGAATATCTGTTAACATACTGTCAATAATATGGAACTCGCGTATTAAATCGTCCATATCATATTTTATACCCCGCAAATAAGATCATATTTGATCAAGTAATTTTTTATAGGTGATACTTGCTGTTTTACAAGCATTTTTTTTAGTCGCAAGACAAGGATCAATTTTTTACACGCTGTTGCAAGAGAAACACCGACACCAGATATTATTAACAAAAACATATTTAATGATGCTCCACTTGAAAATATACCATAGCTAGTCATTAACAGTGGCAAATATGATATAACTCAAAGTATTCTGTTATAGTATTTGTAAGATTTTTTTACACACCAAAGTTTTTTATGATAATATTTATAATATTGCATTAGAGCGTCCACATCTTGTTTTGGAATTTTTTCTGAAATATGATTGAAATCAACTATATATTTTTTCATTATATAATATTTGTTTACATATTTTATACAATAGTGTCAGTCCCTGTGTTTGATTTATTATACTTAATAAGTTTTACCTGCAAATTCTAGACACCAATGATAATCTTTAATGATTTTTTTCTCTGATGTTAAATCAAATATTTCATCGGTGTTACTAAGTAGCATCACAAGTAGAGGATTATAACATACATTCGGTGATGATGGATAAGCCGCAGTAATTTCAAAACCGTACAAGGATAGCCTGTATAACCCAGTTACATCTGCGGTATATTCGATAATGTTGCTAAGTGGACTCCATGTTTTTGTTCTTGATGCTACTGTGTATACTACATTGATGATATTCTTATGTGGAATTTTAGTAAGTAACTCCGTTACTACATTCGTTTTTTCAATAATACCAGGAATTCCGCTAACAATACTGATCATGTTTAGTTTTGTGTTAATGTCGGCGAGTTTAATATCTACAACCGCTGGACTTCCAAAAAATTCATTAATAGATTTATTTATATTTCTACGAAAATTTAAGAACGTTTGTATGTGATTATTAAAATTAGTATTTAGTGTGGTCATTTCATTATTGATCGTAGCTAACGAAGTTGTCATAGGAATTTCCTTATCGTCTACATATTTCTTCGTTGCTGCGTCAAAATCTGTTTCTGGTGTTCTGAGATTATTAATACCATTATTGTTCATGTTGAGAAATGCACGCATTATACCGCCGTTGACTAATACGTACTTAGATTCTTGATCATCGACGTATTTTTTTGTTGCTGCGTCTGATTCTGCAGCTGGGTTTCCAAGGTCTATTTTTTTTTTCCTGACATATTGATATTACCTGTAACTGTCCCACCCATTTTATCGAGTTTATTATCATCAACATACTTTAACTGCAAATAACTTACCGGTTGAGTTTGATTTAAGTTTGCTGGTGGATACCTGGTCTCTAAATTTATATTTTTTTTCCTGACATATCTAAGTTACCGCTTAAAGTTCCACCAGATTTATCTAGTTTATTATTGTCGACTAATTTAAGTTGTGCATAACTAACAGCTTGTGTATTAACGACATTTATTGGCGGATAATCTGTTTCTAACTCTAGTACTCGTTGATTTGACATAAACAGGTTTCCCGTCATTGTGTCGCCGGATTTTTTTTAGATAGCCTGATAAATCAACCTTACCGTCTGTTATTGTTGTACTTTCAGCTGATGAATCTCCTACTAAAGTTCCAAATTTTCCATAATAGCTCATTATTTATTTATCGTCTGACAATTTTATATAGAATAAAATTGTGTAACAATAATTTCAAAATCATCGATATTAAATTTTAATACAGAAAGCATGGTGAAGCATAAACATAACAATGAACTTCCAGATTGTCATTATCTTCTTGTTGGAAGAACTGGATCTGGAAAAACAAACTTGCTTATGAATTTACTTCTAGGAGATAATTTTAACTACGATCGCGTTTATATTTACAAGATTAACCCGCAGCAAGATAAGTACGAGCTACTTAACAATTATAACAACAAACTTCGTGATGATCTTGAGGCTGGCGAAGATTTTTTTATTATCAAACAACCAGAAGAACTCGTCCCAGTTAATCAACTTGATTCGTCCGAACACAAGATAGTTGTTTTTGATGATATTCCGCTAAACAAGGAAGAAATGAATAAAATAAGATCATATTTGTCACTGTCGCGAAATAAAAAATGTAATTCTATTTATCTAGCCCAAGATTTTTATAATGTTGACAGATTTATTAGGCAAAATACTGGTTGTTTTATATTATTTCCAGGACTTGACAATGTTGACGGTAGAAATATCGCGAACGAGCAATGTGGTGATGTAACAAAAGATAAATTTATTGAATTATATCATAAAGCAACGGCAAATAAATATGACTTTTTTTTGGTATGATAAATTAACAAATGATACGAGTAAAATGTTTCGCTGTTGTATTGAAAAATATCTACAGTAATGTCTATACAAAATAGTATATAATTAATGGAAAGACAAGCAAAATACAGAAAACATATAGAAAATCTAAAAAAAACTTGCGCAATCTCAGGCAAAATTTAAGCAGCAAGTACAGCAAGCACGACGTGGCCAAGTGGTTGCAGCAGAAACAACAGCCGCCGTTCTCAAACCAATTACTGAAGCTTTACTTGGAAAACAACCTGAAACTAAACCATTATCAGAAGAAGAACTTAAGCGACTACAGGAAAAAGGTTTACTCGGACTAGTTAAAGAACAACAAGAAGCAACTGCTGTAAGAATTATTACTAGATCTGATGCGGAGAAATTAAAATTAGCCGAAGCACTTGTAGCAAATATCGCTAATCCTGCTGCAAGACGAACTGAACTAAGAAGGTTGTTGAACAATCCACTGGAACTTCGACGAAGATTAGCAGAAGCAGCAGTAGTTGAACCGATTGAAAGAAGGTTAGAACAAAAAATGAAAAAATTAGAAGAAATGTTAGAAGATAGTTTTGCTGAATGAAAAGCTAAAAAAGAAGCATGGAGAAAAGAACATGGATTAGATATACAAGAAAAAGAAATATCTGACTATAATTTAGAAAAAATAAATAACAAAAAATAAGAGATAATGAATATGAAGATTTTAATGAAAAATATAACTTTAAGAATGTGAGAATACATGATGTTAACAAAGATAAATTTAAAGCTGACGAAGAAATTGCAAAATTAAAAGAAATAAAAAAGAGGGTGATGAGCATCTCAGCAAAGTAGTTTTTGAAAATAAAAATTATTATGACGACATTAAATTATATCGACATGGAATTATCGCTGATCTTTATATTGAAGTTATTAATAATATAAGAAATAACCGATACCATAGTCATCATAGTAGTGGTTTAAGTGCCGAAGCAAAATTATTAGATAAAAGACCAGGAGAATCAGCATATACACTACCAGCTCCTATAATGACCGAAGAAGATTTACTAAGTTCAGAACGTGATGAATATAAAGACAAAGCAAAAGAAGAAATAACATCAGAAGAATATTCTAATTTTATAGAAAAAAATGACATTTCTGACGTTGATAATATGTATAATTGGGAAAAAGATAAATACGATGATCTCATTAAAAAATTAACTGATATCATAACAAAAAATGTAGGAGCTTACGGAGAAATTGATACAGCTCCAATGGTAAATATTGAAGGACTTTAAGAAAAGCTAGAGATGCTGTTATTGCCGGTGTTTTTAAAAATACTGCATCAAAATTTAGAGATAAAAAATATGCTGAAAAAGGGTACACTTTTAAAAGTTTATTTGAACATTATGATAATGAGCGATTAAAAAAACTTTTAGAAAAAACTGGAACTGGAGCTAGAATATTTTCATCAGTTACTGAAATGATAGGCAGATTAATGCTATTGATATCATCAAAAGAAGCTGGAAATGTTGGTGCTGAAATTGACAATGAAATTATTGACATACTTGATAATTTGAGATCAGAAAATTTATTAACATCTGACGAATACAAAACTTTACATCACGATTTGATATAATCGCCGCGATTTAATTTTATAAATTTGTGTAATGATTTTATATAAAAAATGTCAGCAACATTATTACTAGACTCTAGCCAATCTGATAAAGATAGCGCAAATTTTTATGTAAAGTATATTCCGCCAATAGAACTAGATCGTGAGAAACAATATGAAATTGGACTAATTTCCTGCACTTGTTGGCATGCTATGGCCAATGTAAAAACTGGAGTAAACGATGAACTTGCATTTACTGTTCCTATACGTACTCCACCATTTGTCACGTGGAAAACAATTAAAATTCCAAAAGAAGCTTATAATGTCACTGATCGAAATAAAATAATAAAAGAACTTATAACAAAAAATAAAGGTATAGCTGATAATATTGAGCTTACACCAAATTATAATATGTTACGCGCAAGAATGAAATTAAAAGATATAACAGTCAGTCTTGTATCGCAAACAAGTATCGCACCACTGATAGGATTTTATAATTATGTAGATCCTGCTCTTAATCGTGATAATCCCGAAACGTATGACGGTCAACTGCCAGTAAATATAACTGATGTAAACGCAATATTGGTAAATTGCTCTATTACATCTGGATCTTATTCAGCTAAAGGTAGTAAAGGACAAACGATATACAGTTTTTCACCAGAGGTTCCGCCGGGATCTCTTATGCAAATTAGTCCACGTCAGGTTATTTATTATCCGCTAAACGTTAAAAATCAAATAACAGAAGTAAATTTGCAGTTGACAGATCAGTCTGGGAGACAGTTAGATCTTAATAATGAAATTGTTATTTATTATTTACACCTACGCGAACAGTAAACATATTTTCTAAGAAAAGCTAAAAGATTTGGAAGTAAAATTATGCAACCTCAGATATAATGAAACAGAGAAAAAAAGTTCATCGAAGAAAAATTGTAGGAGGATTTATGGGAAACATATTTGCTAAAATTATAGAAAATGCTCCAGAAATAGCTCATACAGTTGCACCGATTGCACTTGACGCATCAAAAGCTTTTGCAACTGGAGCTGCATCTGCTGCTGGAACCGCCGTGGGGCAAAAAATAACTGATAAAATAAAAGGCGATCCACAACGTGGTATACCGACAATCAAACAAGTTATTTCAGAAATCGCACCAACAAAAGAAACTCAACGAGCAATGATAACGACGACAAAAAAAAACTTGTATCACCACGAGGAGAACAAATTATACAAAAATTAATATCTAAAGTAACAACACCGAAATAATTTTGAATAACCTAATAAATAAAAAAATATCTGTAAAAAATTATCTCAATTTAGCAGAAATTTATGACACAGACGACACAGTAACAGAATTCGAATACGTTGAATATCTTGATGAAAATTCTAACGAACCTAATAACGCTGGCGTCAGAACATTTCATACTCGAGACGAGGACGTATTTTTACTGCCTCATAAAGCAATGTTGGAAGTTCTTGGCCAGATTATGACAGCAGCTGTTCCACCTGCCGCAATTGCAGCTAACTTAGAAGTAGCTCTTATAAATAACGGTTGGTGTTTATTTAAAAGTGCTAAATATCAGCTGGTCAATCAAACTGTCGAAGATATTTCAAATCACTTACAAGTTGCAAGTACAATCTTAAATATTAATTCATTTTCAGACGACTATTCCAGGTCAACTGCAACTAATATCATGTGGTTTAAAGATACTGGAATTGCTACAACAGGATCTGGAGAATTTATTTCAAGAGGAGTATTTACACATGGAGCGAATGCCGCTGCAGATGCTGTAATTGTAAGAGATTTTCTTATTGCTAATGCTGCCAATTTTGGTATTGACCCGCCAGATGTAGCCGCTAATGCAGACGCTACAAGAGTCTCACTTACTGCAGCTTGTAATAATCTTGGTATAGCCGCACCAGGAGCAGCTGCAGACGGTGTTGCAATGTTAGATTTAGTTAACACAACAGTTAGTGTAAAAAATATGTTATAATGAAGGTCATGCTAAGAGAAAGGCACTTGCAGCAGTATCACGTCAAATTACAATGATGCTGCCGTTAAGTACAGTATTTGGCTTTTGCAGGGACTATAATAAAGTATTTTGTGGAGTTAAACATATTCTTATTTTAGATCGATCAGAACAAAACGACTGCCTGTTTAGGTCAGGTGGAGCCAATGTACAATTTGTCATAAACAAAATTGCACTATGGATGCCAAGAATAACTCCGTCTATCACTAAAATGTCAGAATTAAATAATATGCTGGAAAAACACACAAACAGAATTTATTTTCAGCAACATAAAATATATCAAACAGCAGTTCAGAATACCACCGACTACACATGGGGAGTTACAACGACATCAAGTGAACAAAAGCCACGTCAATTATTTATTGTATTTCAGAGACAAGCTCGACGCAATGACCAACAACAAAATAATGCGATATTTGATAGCGCTGATGTTAGACGAATATACGCTAGAATAAATTCAAAGCAATATCCAGGACGCGCGATAGAATGTAATTTTGCAGATGACGCTAATAAAAACATTACTAGACCGTACATGTATTTACTCGACGCACTGCAAAAATATCAAGATGTTGGAGATGGATCTCAGATATCAGTAGAAGAATTTCGTACACTTTATCCGATATTTTATTTTGATATTAGTAAGCATAGCGAGCGAGCTGTAGACAGCACAGCTGATGCTGAAATTACTTGGACACTAGCAGCAGCTCCAGCTCCAGCAGATCAGTTAAATGTGTATGCGTTAGTAATAAGCAATTGATTTGTTACAATTGACTCTGTCGGAGGTAAAATGTCAGTACAAGTTTAATCTGTAATCGTTATATAAGATGACAAAATATATTGCAAAAGAAATATATTTGACTGATGGTCAAGTTAAAAAATTAGCAGCTGCTGTTGCAAAGAAAAGACAAGTATCATTAAAGGTCAACTCTAACGCAAAAGGTACTTTAACAAAATTAATGTTAACCAAAAAACAAGTAAATAAATACGATCCCAAAAAACCTTTTGTTTCAAATTTAAGCGCTGCACAAATAACTGCAATGGCAAAACATGGCGGTTTCTTCGGTCCGGCATTATCTGTAATGGCCAGAACGTTAATACCTAACATTTTGAAAGTGTTAGGTACATTAGGATTAGCAGCAGCGTCTGGAGCAGTATCTGGCGCAACGAAAAAGGCAGTTGAAGGTAGTGGTATAAAGAAAATTTTCATATGAATATCGATGGTAACAATTTTATGTGATGGATAAATATAATGCCTAAAAGAAAGACAACGACGAAAAAAAAGACAACGACGAAAAGAAAGACAACGACGAAAAAAAAGACACGACAGAGGCGAAAAGGGGGATTTATTCCAATAGCCCCGTTACTAGCGGGATTGGCGGGAAGTCTATTGCCAAATCTGTTAGGAGTAGGACGAGGACTAATGTTGCCAGGAACAAGGAGATAAAATCTGCGTTAAGTAATTTTGATATACTTGATAAACTAAAAAAAGTAAAAAATTTCAGTGGAGTTTATTCTAAAGATGAACTTATGGCGATTCCACCGTCGCTAGGTTCGTGTGTTATAAATATACAAGATTTTAATGACGGATCTGGCACACATTGGGTAGCTGTTTATGATAACAATTATTTTGACTCGTTCGGAATTCCACCAAGTGACGCAGTAAAAAAATATATGAGTAGAATACAAGATACTAAGTCTCTTACGAAAATAATAAATTATTCGTCTAATCAAATTCAACCAGTTGGAACTTCCGCTTGTGGATATTATTGCGTAATGTTCATTAAACAGATGACCGAAAATCCAGATTTTTTAAAGTTTATTTTACAATTTGACAAACAACCTTCTCACGCTAATGATGAGATTGCATTAAATTTTATCTAAACTTAGATATACAATGTCAACATACTGTCTTAAGTGTAAAACTAAAACAGAAAATGAAGACAAAAAAAACAGAAAAAAAAACAAAAAATAATGGAATAATGCTGAAAAGTATTTGTGCAATCTCTGGAAGAAAAAAAGGTATGTTTTTACCAAAAACAAAGTTGTCCGGAGCGGGTTACCCTGACAAAATTATTTTAGTAGACGACTAAATAAATAATGATATGGGACTGCGATTGCGATATAGATTTATGTCTCGAGCAAAATAAAATTGTTACATATTGTCAGAAATGCAAAAACAGAGAAATAATTTGAACAGGTATAGATATACATAAATTTATTGGAAAATTGCCGAAACCAAAAGGCGGTTGGATATTGCCAGGTCATACATATACTGGACCTTATAATCCTCTTGATAAACAACTTGACGAAAACGATAATTCTCTGCCAGGACAAGAGCCTTACAATCAAGTTGACGCAATAGCAATGCGCCATGATATCTGCTACAGGGATATTGATCTTCCAGACAGCGAACAAAATAAACACAGCTGCGATAAAGTAATGTTAGACGAACTTCGTGATATGAAACCTGTAAATATGCGAGAACTTGTTGACCGAAGGCTGGTCCAGGGTTTTGTTGGAGCAAAATATAAACTCGGACTCGGTAAAGAAGAATTATATGATGCTCTTGCAACTGAGCTACACAGACCTAAAAAAAGCTTCCGCGACGTTAAGTGATCGCAAATGCCGTTGATGATATCTGGGCGATAGACTTAGTTGATGTTTCAAATCTAGCTCAGTATAATAATAACAAGAGATATCTTTTTAATGTTGTAGATGTTTTTGGTAAATACGCGTTTAGTATACCCGTTTCGGATAAAACAGGGACATCGATGACTGATGCGCTAAAACAAATAATAACAACTACAGAAAGAAAACCAAATAGGATCTGGACTGATCATGGAGCAGAATTTTTTAATAAAAAATTTGAACAGCTTTTAGAGCAAAATAACATAAAAAATATGTTACAGGAAATGAGGGAAAAAGTGTCATCGTTGAAAGATTTAATCGCACGCTCAACGAAAAACTCGACAAATATTTGACAGCTAAAAATACGAGTAAATATATTGACAATTTACAAAACATTATTGACGAGTATAATAACACGAAACACATATCCATTCGCTAGGCAAAAGTAAAATGTCGCCAAACGACGCTATTGCAAATCCAGTATTAGCAAACGAAAACATGTACCGACGACACAAATTTAAAGTTGGTGATAAAGTTAGAATTTCTTTGACGAAAAAAACATTTGAGAAAGGGTATACTCATAACTGGAGTGAAGAAGTATTTGTTGTTGATAAAGCACTTTTAACAATACCAGTTACATACTCGTTAAAAGATTTATTAGGTGAGCCTATAACTGGCAGTTTTTATGAGCAAGAACTTCAGAAAACAGAACAAGATATATTTGTTATTGAAAAAGTTATGTAAAAGCGCGGCAACAAAAATTTAGTCAAATGGCGTGGATATGGCGATAAATTTAATAGTTGGGTACCAACTCGGTCGATACCATCGACTGCGATCGAATAATATTATTATAAACGTCTTCGTATTTTATTAATACTGATTTACATTTTACAGGTTTACACAGAGAAATTAAATGTAATTTTTTGCACAGTCCATTGGCATTCAATTAAATATTTTAACAAAAATAAAATCGTATTTTATATTTCTTTGTTGTCCAGCTATTTTTACGTTTAAAAAGGGCTTTATAAGCTGCCAAAATATTTGATGCTCTGCAACAGTACAATTAAATTTTAATATTTTTTTAGCGATATGGTACTTAATATCATATCGTCTAGTTGGTCTGCTTAAAGATTTTTTCTAACAACATCATCTTCGTCGTCGTCATAGTTATGCAAAATATCTTATTCAGTATAATCAGCAAATCTGTCATTAGTAATATTTTCTGATGTAAAATTTGAAACTGAAACAAAATCTTCCGAATTTAGTTTAGCCAGTCTCTCAATTAAGTTCATTATTATAATAATCTTTTGTCTAACTAATAAATAACAAGATGTTCGGAGAAATAAAATATCATCAGCGAGTTAATCTACTAAATCACAAAGAATTAGCTGAGGCAATTCGAGCTTGTTTGTTGGGAAACAGTTTTTATTTTCTTGATGTTATGATAACATTAGGCGAATTTGACAGATTTTTATTAACAGCAGCGGACAAAATAAAACTTGATACAAATAAAATGATGACATTACGATTTAATCGTGATGATATTATGGAATTTAGTCATAATTGTCTTTCTCGGAATGATGTAGAAATTATTATTAATTATCGTATCTAAAGATAAATCTGTCAAATGTCAACATTGACGTTGTTGATTTAAGTACATTATCGGCTACATCTTTTACTGAACGTTTATTAATTGTATGATATTTTGCCGCAGATGTTATTGATTTAAATTTTATTTCTCCTCCAGTTTCGAGATTTATTGAGATAATTGATTTTGGACTTTTAAAATTAGAACCATCAGAACCGGCTCCACGTCGACTATTTTCTTTTGATGTTACCAGATCTAAATTTTCTAGACGATTATCTGTTTTATTTTTATTTATATGGTCGAGAACTAAATTATTAGGAATACCGCCATTAAAAGTTTCAAACACAAAACGATGTGACATATAATTAACAAAATCTGCTTTTGCTTCACGTACCATTATATGTAAATAATTATTGTTATTCAACTTTCCAATAACTTTTTTTGTTCTTATATGTCTAATAATTCCCTTAGCATTTGCTTCATATAGATCAAATCCTGGATGAGGTTGAAATTCATTTTGTAATGATAAATTTTCAATATTATCATCAGCAACTGCGCCATTTGTTCCGTATACTCGTTGACCTTCTGGAATATCGCCGCAAAACAAAGTATAAATAAAATCTTTTCTAAACATTTTAGTCCTTTCTGCATTAAAGCCTTTTACTGAAATTAATATACCAGCTGGTGTTGATATACCAACAATTTTTTTAGATTTTATATTAATAACAGAATCAAGTGCATTTGCAGCGTATAAGTTGTACATTGGATGAACATGATAAGTTTCTTGCTTTTCCGCTGTCAGTGGCAGATATCTCAAAATTTATGTCAATATACTATAAGGATTTTTATATCTCTAATTAGGAATTTTAAAAAATTCAATTAAATATACAATATATTTATATATATAATGTCAAAATTGCGAGATATTGCTAAAAAGAACATTATCAAATCAGAAAAAAAAAATGCTTCAGCATTTTCTAGTTACGATAACAGTTACAAACTTGATGATCATAAAATTTTAGCAAATTTTAGCTCCACAGATTTATTTCATCTTTTACAACCTGTTATTGCTCGAGAACTTGCGGCTCATAAGAGTATCAAACTTATAGTCTAATATCATACGATTTTATCAAAGTTACACGCAGTTGAAGATATGCTTGATGTAATTTTTGAAACAAAAAGTTTTGACAGCGAAATTTCAGAGCCATATTTAACAGCAAAATCAAGAAAAATATTAACTGGAACAAATATTGCCATGGTCGCCGATGAAATACATCAAGAAATAAACAAAACATTAGAAGAATTTACTTCATTAGGATTAGGTTGGAAATTTGAAATGATAAAAGAAATTTTATTTCACACAGCAAAATATAACGTACTTCACGGCAGAGGCGCTAATAGCGCTGGCTACGTCGATCTCCCTCAAACAATTAAAAACAAAAAATGCTGTATTAATGTCAAAAACGATGATGACAAATGATTTCAATGGTCTATTCTTTCTGCGCTGTTTCCAAAAAAAAATGCTGATCGCGTTAACAAGTATTTTTCGTACAAAGACGAACTAATTTTTTTTAGGAATAACTTTTCCAGTAGCAGAAAATCATATACCAAAGTTTGAAAAACAAAACAGTATCTCAGTAAATATGTTCGGACTAGATGAGCGTAGGAAACGTTTACCAAAGATATATATCAGAAAATGCTACGCAAAGTACGATAAATTTATTATTTTATCGAGGACATTATTGCTGGATAAAAAACTTTAACGGCCTAGTTGGCAAACAGTACAGTAAAAATAGAAATAAAAAATAGTTCTACTATAGATGTTTGCACGGTTTTTCTAGCGATGAAAGACTGCAGAAGCATCTCAAATACTGTGTCATTGTTCAAAGAATAAGTGTGCCTAGCGAAAAAGAAAAAAAATATTAAAATTTAAAATTTATAATCATAAACTAAATATTCCTTTTGTTATTTACTCTGATTTCGAGTGTCTACTCGTTCCTGTGGTTGGAGCTGAAAATAATCCGAATAAATCCAGTACTAGAAAAATACAACAACATATTCCTTGTGGAGTAGCTTATAAAGTAGTTTGTTGCGCTAACGATAAATTTTCAACTCCGATAAAGTTATATCGAGGTGAAAATCCTGCCGTATGGCTATTAAAAAACTTAATAGACGAAGTTAGTAAACTTTTTAACAGATTATTTAAAACAACTCCGATGAAATTAACGTCTAAACAGCAACTCAATTTTGATAAAGCAGTTAATTGTCATATTTGTGAAAAGTTGTTGGTGGATTCTAACGGAGCCCGTGATAAGGTGCGAGATCATTGTCATTTGACCGGCCAATATCGTGGAGCAGCTCATAATAGTTGCAATTTAAAATTTCATGCTCCAGATTTTATTCCCGTAGTTTTACATAAGTTTCGTGGCTATGACAGTCATATCATTGTAGAAGCTTTTGGTGATGAAAATATTAAAGCTAAATTAAAATTAAATAACGTAATAAAATGTATTCCAAATAATTTTGAAAAGTATATGTCAGTGACGCTCGGTAAATTACGTTTTATTGATAGCCTGCAATTTATGGCAGCATCATTAGATGAGCTTGTTAAAGGTTGTAGCAATTTCGCTAACCTAAAAAGTTGCTTCGGTGAAAACTATATCGATCTGACAAAAAAAGGTATATTTCCTTACGAGCATCTCGACGATTGGAGCAGATTTGATGAAACGTCTCTACCTGGCAAAGATAAATTTTACTCGCAACTCAAAAATGAAAATATTACAGATGACGAATATAAATACGCACAAGATATTTGGAATAAATTTAGTTGTAAAACATTTGGTGATTATCATGATCTATATTTGAAAACAGATGTTTTATTGCTAGCAGATTTTTTGAGAGTTTTCGTCAGGTAAGCTATAGCAATTATGGATTAGACCCCTGTTGGTATTATTCCTCACCTGGATTATCTTGGGACGCTCTACTAAAAACGAGTAAAATATAACTAGATCTCTTAACAGACGTCGATATGTTTAACTTTATTGAGAAAGGTATCAGAGGCGGAATTAGCGTTATAACAAAGAAATGTGCAGCTGCTAATAACAAGTACTTAAAAAATTATGATAAAAATCTCCCGTCGAATTACATCATTTATCTGGACACCAATAGTTTGTATGGCTATGCAATGTCAGAACCAATGCCGTGTAGTGGATTTCATTGGATAACTCCAGATCAATTTCTTAAAGAAGCTGAAAATGATTTACCAAGAAAAATTAATATCGATTTTTCAGAGATTTCATATTTTGTTGAAGTTGATCTAGATTATCCTAGTTCGCTACATGATCTACATAATGATTATCCGTTTTGCGCAGAGTCAATGATGATTAATTATAATTTATTATCACCTGAACAACGAGCAACGACAACAGCAAAAAATTCGATTGTTAATAAGTTAGTTCCAAATTTGTTACATAAAAGAAATTACGTTATGCATTACAAAAATTTAAAACAAGCAGTAGATGCTGGACTAATTCTGAGAAAGGTCCATCGCGTGCCAAAGTTTAATCAGTCGAAGTGGACGGCAAATTATATTGATTTAAATACGAAACGTCGTGCCGTGGCTAAAACCGAATTTGAGAAAAACTTTTTCAAGTTGATGAACAACTCGGTGTTCGGTAAGACGATGGAAAATATTCGCAAGAGAGTCTCTATAAAAATTGTTAATGATATAAGTCGCAAAAATAAATTAGATAACGATGATGGTTTTGTTAGTATGAAAATATTTAATGAAAATCTTGTTGCAATACAACGACGAAAGACAAATTTAAAGTTAAATAAACCTATTTATGTTGGTGCAGCTGTACTTGATATATCAAAGTGGCTGATGTACGATTTTCATTATAATTTTACCAACAAACAGTAGCTAGATTCAGAGTTGCTATTTACTGATACGGATTCGCTAGTTTATAATATAAAATGTGAAGATGTTTATGAAGATATTTACAATAATAAAAATATGTTCGATTTATCAGATTATCCAGCGTGTAGTGGATTTCAAGATAATTCGAATAAGAAAGTTATTGGAAAAATGAAAGATGAGTTTATGTTTGTGCCAGTTAGGGAATTTGTTGGACTAAAGAGCAAAATGTATGCTGTCATATTAGATGACAATAAACTTACAAGAAAAGCAAAAGGTATTCTTCGAGGATATGTGAAAAAGATGATGAATTTTGACGATTTTAAAGCAGCGCTAAACAATAGCATCAGTTTATCAAAACAAATGTTATCAGAACAAATCATCATAAACTTGAAACTGATACGATCATAAAACGGGGACTAAGTAATTTTGATGATAAAAGATATTGCAGTGACGGAATTAACACACTAGCGCTTGGGCATTATACAAGTAATTTTGTCTAAACATTAGAAATAATGTTTGAAAATTTAACATTAGCAGATGGAGTTAATAGCAAAATAAAAAAGTAATGGTTAATAACCAACAATTATCATTTGAATTTAACGATGAAATTTCAGGTATTTGTTTCAGTAAATTTGAAAGAATCAAACTCTCCCTTATCAAATCAGATGACAGCAAATACTTTAGTTATCTCGAAAGTTTACGAGACGAGCTTGCATTAAAATATTATAATTTGCATAATCCGATAAGCCAATACCAGTATACAAAAATTAATATAGACCTAGATAGGTCGAAGGTTTACGTGTAAGGTAGTAAGTATCTTCTCACGAAGATAGCGATGAAAGAACTATTTGAATGTGGTCGTAAAGTATCTAGTAGAATTAAATTTTATCTTTATAATCACAATAGCATCTTTTACTTAATAGCAAACGTAGAGATATTATGTGTTGGTCAAGAAATATAACTCTGTATACCATATCTGTTTTTAAAAGGGAGATAATACTGTTCCAATTAAACATAGCATTATATACTGTTTCGTATTTTTTTTGCTACTGAAATATAATAAATTTGTAAATCTGATAGTATTTTAAGACCTACAAATCCTGGTATCATTTCTGTATTTACCAAAATAACTAGCAATTCGTCCTACTTAAATAACATATTTACTATAGATTCTCGCTTAAATCCAACTGCGTAATACAGAATATTGATTATTTTTCTGCAATAATGCCGTCATTCAGACAGTATCCTTAGCAGCGGCCGATCTTCTGTCAAAGATAATTGTGTAGTCGTAATTCAGGCAAACATTACGATTTCGTTTTTTTCTGTAATATAAAATCAAAAATGATGCTTTTTCTCTATTTATTTATAATAATGTTTTCAGAATTAGATAATATAATGTAAAATTACGTGTTTTCTAAATCAGAAAATATAATGCTGTTCGGTAACTAATGATAACGTTTTTAACATATATATATATATATATATATATATATATATATATATATATATATATATATATATAATGAAGTCCGGTGGCCGATTGCTAGCGATTCTCGTGACCGACAAATTGTCGGCCGAAAGGCGATATTATGCCAAAATTTATTATTTAACGGGGCGTAGCCAGCCCGTCTATGTTTCAATAGAAAATTTGTACACTCTCCCACCATGTCATTTGGTGGGTGCAATTTTGCACACCCTGGGTGATTATGATGGGGGAGTGTGCAAATTTGTATTAAACGTAGAGAAGGCCCGTAGTACTGTCTTTAAGATAAGTTTATATGTAACTGTGCTGTCCTAGGATAAGTTATTAGAATTAAGTTTATATGTAACTGTGCTGTCCTAGGATAAATTCTTAGAATTAAGTTTATATGTAACTGTGCTGTCCTAGGATAAATTCTTAGAATTAAGTTTATATTTGACCTCTGATCCTGCTAGGATGTTGTTTGGCAACCTAGGGGGTCAAATGGGGTTAAAATGTGCTGTCCTAGGATAAGTTAGTTAAGTTCTTAAAATTAAGTTTATATGTAACCTCTGATCCTGCTAGGATTTCCTTTGGCAACCTAGGGGGTCACATGGGGTTAAACTGTGCTGTCCGTAATTAAGATATAATCATATGTATATAATCATAATCATAATCATATGTATATAATCATCTTCAAACAGTCCTTAAGGACTATTATTTTTATTGTTTTAAACAAATATTTATAGCTTTAGTGATATCATTATCAAATAAGATATCAACCATATTGTCAATAAATGTCATCACATCATCTGCCCAACCCGCTATTATCTTATCATTTTCAGTCGCGAATAACCATACTGACCCATATTTTGGTGATATATGATATCCAACTTTTTTAATACAATCGCTTATTATTTTAGTTTCTATACCAGTATAACTTGAGGCTGCTCTAATCGAATTAAATCTCTTACAAAATTTATTTGTCAGATCAAATCCAACATGTCGGATTGACTTATAGTGATACATTATATATAATATTTCATTTGTTTAATATGAAATGTTGTCTATAGGTAATAGTAGTATACATAATTGAGTTGTTCCTATCTCAGAGACCCCCTACCCCAAATTTTGTCAGAAATATGTTAGAAAAGTCTTATCATATGAAAGTCATCATTTTAAGCTAAAAATGGCTGCTGACAAAAATGTTAACGTATAACGTTTTGGGGAGTAGGGGCGTCTCTGAGAAAGGATCCTCAAATTATGTATACTACTATGTTCATTAGTAAAAATATCATTTGTGGTCCTTGTCTGCGTTCCTAATGACATTTGAAGCTGTGTTGCTACCTTTGGTTTTCAAATATCTTTCATTGTACAAAAGAAAACATGTATTATCATTTTTTCTATTGCTTACTTTTGTTCTGGATTAGATTTTGCAAACTAATACATACAATAATTTGACATTTTTGAAATCATTGTTACCAGCATCATCAGGTTTAGTAAAATTTAACCACCTAAAGAAACATTAATGGATAAAACTCCTGATAATTTTATTGTCGTATTTGACTGATTGTTTTAGCAAAATATTTACTTTCTACGTGTCCTTTAGCCTATATAGTTTCTCCTGTGATTATATGTCCTTCATAGAATTTTAGAGTATTACTTTTTGGTATATACTTTGCATTTGTACAGTTATCAAACTAGTCTTATTTGTATTTGTATATACCATTTCTTATTTGGTTGCGCATCATTTTGAATATGTAGCAATTTATTACGCATTATGTAATAGTATATATTGCTATACTTTATTGTAGCCATCGATATACCTAATATCAAAGCTATATATGTCGTAACTATCATGTCTATAAGATAAATATACCGTGGAAATGTATAAGTAACAAGTAAAAGTATACATGGAAACATAAATTGGATCAAAGTCGGAAAAGCACCATATGCACATGTAAGGTGATGAATGCAATTTCATGGAATTGGCGTTTTCTTATTTGATTTTGTAAATCTCGTCCGTCAGTCATATTGATTCACGTCTGGTTGGATAAGTCTGCGACATTACTTCTGGTCACTACTGTCAGAACTTCTGCCCATAACATTAATTTCATATCATCATTGAGCAGGCAACAAACCTAAACGTACGACACTAAGAAAAGGCACTATGAAAATAACGACATAATTATATTTAAATTCATCAATCAGCTTTACACAGGTAATTGTGTAGACATATACACTACATGTGGAAGTTTCCAAAGTTTGTCTACCATGGTGTTTTAACGTAATAGAAATATGATTTCTGCTGTGATGACTGCGATTCTCTATTCTATAAGTGCAGTGTTTGTGCAGCATAATATTTACATAAATCATGATTCCACTATTTATTCTAACATCTATGACGTTTTTGGAAACATTGCTTCACAAAAGATATAGTATAGGCTGTACAACCCGAATTAAAATGATTGTACAATAGAAAATGTAATACTTTTAAACAGTGTGTTGACTGATTACAGTACTGACTCTTAAAACAGCTGCCTATGCGTATGTACGGGGTGTTAAAACCATTGGTGACTATATTCGGAATATAAATTAAATTAGGTATCAGCAGACCAACAAACGAATAAGAGTATTTTAGATTAGTTTGAAGGTATCTAAAGTGCCATTTTAAAAATGCATTTCAATTTCATCAACAGCTGTTTTAAATGAAATACTTATATTCCCATATTAAGGACACGCATAACACGAAATAATATAGCGATAGAGAGGAGACCAAGAGTAAAGCACATCAATGTCCCTTTGCACAAATAGAATTTGAAATATGTTAAAAAACCTTATCAATTTTTCAAGCATATAAAGGAAGCAAGCCCTGCTCTTTTGAATAAATAATTCGAACAGGAATCTCTAACAAACAGTTCAGAAAATAGGAGAAAATATCAAGTTACAAGTGGCACAAAAGTATTGCACGTTATTAAGAAACCAATCATCTGCAGTGATCAGCATATCGGATAGATCGTATATAAGTGACTTGCTGTTTCTAGTTCCTCTCAGACAATTACACCATTATAATTAATCTAAAATATTAACAAATCAGCCACCATTAATATATCATATATCACAATTCTTGCATAAGCGATATGTTATTTCTCTGCAACTGGTCTTACAGATTTAAATCAAGCTTATATGACATTTGATTTCCAGAAAAAAATGGAGGGCATTGTGTTTGACGGTATGTTTACCTTATGTCAACTTTGGCGCTACGAATAGCTATGCCCAATCAGAAACAATTAATACTTGTGGAAAACAGGTGTTACAGAGAGCATTGGGTTGATGCCAATGACGTAGACAAAACAATTACATATAATACTGCATTTACAAAGGAGATTGCCACTTTCAACAAATGGCTACCAATAAATTGACATGAGAGTTGTGGGCATTCCTGAATAAAGAATTAACAATATATGACCATTCAAGATTTATTTTATTGTTTCATAACATGTTTGTTTCCTCGAATGTGCGGCAAATTAGATGCGTATGGTTTCGTCAAACGCATGAGCAATGCAGGAATTTATATGCTTTCAGACAAAATTGGTTCAAATATCATAAACGAAAACGAATATGGTAAATAGTTTATTTGACTAAAAAAGATAGCCGCAAACGATCTTCCCTTTCTTTCACAAGTAACCCTTTTGCAATTTTGCCATTTTTACCATGTCAATTCCTGTACGTGATCAAGATTACTACAAAGCACTTTGCAAAGTGCTTAAGATTGTTTAGTTTAGAATACAAGCGAATACCATTCCCACCACAACCCATCTCTCACGGAAATAAACGAAATGCAGTATGTCCAAAGTTGCAAATTTAATTTCACTACTCCTTCTTAAGCAGTATAGATGTCTCAATATTATTTTCTTAAGTAAATGATTCTGGTCAATCATCTGGTAGGAGAGAGAGAGAGAGAGAGAGAGAGAGAGAGAGAGAAACTGTAAGTAAAATGAATTATATAGGCCCTAGCTGCTTGATTTGTGGTGAATGACAGAATAGTTTTGAATGGAACTAATGTAGGCCTAGAAGACAGAATATAAACTAGTAAACTAGAATATTTTCAACAGCTAAATAATCAGGACACACATCAATAAGATTTTATGTTCTTGAATCAAAACTAAAGATTTTTGTTTGCTAAATGTCAAAGTAGATGAACATAGTACTGATGTTTAGAGATATAAACATCATAATGGTGATGATTATGCACATGATAATTGTTACTATATTATCAGATTTAGTGGAAGTAGAGGTAGTAATAGTAGTAGCGGTAGTAGTTGAAGCAGCAGCAGTAATATAGTTTATGACTGCGATGTTAAACTTATTATATATATATATATATATATATATATATATATATATATATATATATATATATATATATATATATATATATCATTAAATATAAGTTTGGTTTAGTTTAGTTTTCTTATTCATTACATTTGTATAATATGTTTTTCAGGTATTACATCACAAAAATTGGTCATGCTGACCTGCCTTCTTTGTGCCGTACTTCTAAATTTAGCCACCTGTCAGTGACCGTCAAATATTCGAATTCAAAAAACACATCGTGAACTCATATTATATTGACATAAATGTAATTTGAAGATGAAGTTTCCTATGTATGACTAACTATTTAGTTTCCAAATCTTCATTTTGCCTACAGCGCGTTAATTCGAGGCGTTTGTTCTCTATTAAACATGCGATCAACAAAAAAGAAAACATGTGGACTTGGAAACTAATATTAGAGCACTCTCCACATTCGTGTCCAACAGAATGGCTGTCCTATATATAAATAAACATTTACAAGGCCCGTAGCTTTCTAAAATTAATAACTGAAGATAGTAAATCATTTTGTATTCTTCTTCTACTTCAAACCCCTCCGATGTCCTAATGGTTAGAGCATCAACCTGGGATGCCAGAGGTCGCAGATTCGAACAGCAGCCGAGTCAAACCAGAGACATAAAAATGGTCTTTTACCTATAATAATGTTACTAGCAGCTGCCTCGCTAGGCCCGCATCATTAAGAGGTTAGAGTTAGGACTGGTCGGCCTGGTGTCAAGGTACTGTGGCTGGGTGGGAAATGATGCTACATGTCTGCGGCACGATGTCCCAGTGTTAGGTATCACAATAAACTGCCAAACTGCAGACATCGTAGGGAAATGACTGAATATTTTTGGAAAGCTACGTTGAAACTCCAAATCACACGCGCGCACACACACACACACACACATGCTCCTCTACTTCAATATACTTTAAATACGTAATAACGATATGCACTAGCAAATACTATGGAATATCATACTGAGGACGCCACATCAAAACCAGCTGATTGCATATATTTGTCATATAGCAAAACACAAGGCAAACCTTAAATTAAGCTTTCAAATGCAGTGGTGTTCTCATTTATATTCTTATACTTCTGGACATTTTCTCTGGCGATAAAGACATCACAATTATTCCTTGCGTGAAAGAATGGAAAACCTAATTTATGATATACGACAAAGTTGTCGACAATCTAGAGAGGGAATAATGCCTTATACAGGATCCCTGGTGACTATGTTTGGTAATTTTTTTTTATTTTTTATTGTACAAATCGAAATAAAAGTGTCTTTCACTACATTGATTGTATGTAGCTAAAATATATATCTTTTAGACAAAATATATGTTAAATGTTGTTCTATATTTTTAGATTCATGAGCAATATGAATAGTGCGCTTTGTGAACCATCTATTTTCACATTAACTCTTAATGTAAATGATGTTTAATTTCTCTCATTTGGAGAAACTGTTAAATGTATATAATAACAGAGTACTAGGTAATAATTTACTTTGTAATTCGCACTGAAATTAGATTAACATGAATGTAACTTTCACTACAGCACTCATTCAATACCAAAGCTGCATAACTGACATCTACCCGGTACATCGGAAGGAAAATGCTGTGTCAGTGTGCGCACTTTTATAACTTCATTGCCACATTTGTTTTAATATTATACTGCTTGTAACGTTTACTGAATCCAGTTTGATGTTTGAAACACAAAATTTAAACATTATAGAATGGTATTCTGTGAAAAATGGAACATTTTCTAAAGTTATTTTGCATGTCTCTTTTTCCGTCATATTTTCAAGTTAAAGGTCAGATCTCAAAATTAGGTGTGCATTTTACCCGTGGATTCCGTTTCTGAAACTGAACAGATATGACAATTGGTAAACATTTCAATGCTTATCAAGTTCAGTAGTATATAATCCAGAAGGTCAGGTCTCGTATATGCTTCCTTTTTATCAGTGCTATAACATCAAAGTCTTTTAAGCAGCGATATCAGACTTGTTAGTTACACAGGTGTGCATCATATGGCATGAACATATCACATATCATTGTCACAGGTCAATGCGATTTATTTTGGAAATGATACAGCTCTAATGGATAGTGATAGTGTTAAAACTCTATGGTGAGACATTAACATAAAAGAGCGAGAACTAAACAGTTTTGTAAAATTCAACAAATAATTTAATTTCCGAGAATACAAAATTGAACATTAAAAGGAAGGTACAGTATTGTTACTTAAATCCCAAATAGTCGCAAACGTTCTATCACAAGTCAAAATGTATGAAGTTCGGACTTAATTTCAGTGCAATTCCAATAAAATTCCAAATTAAATTTGTTACTGTGCCTGTAGTCTCGAAATGTGTTAATATGCTAGTCGCCTTGGTTGAAGCGATGTGCAAAATATTTTATGCTCGATTATAAAAACATAATCCAAAACTGTCCCTGTCTGTATTCACTATAATTCCAAATTGTTCCAGTTGAAGAATATTATTGATGTGCTCTTTGTACTTGCAGTGAATAATAACTTTAAACAAATAATTCCACCCAAATGTAGTAATGAACACAGCATTAAGACAGATACCGCTAAAGACACTAATGCAAGAATGAGTGATGTTCAAGTACACAACATTCTATTAAACAAATAAGGCTCATTAATAGAACTAGGATGCGGGCCAATTGTTACTTTCCAGATCATTCTAAGTTAAAGGCAAAATAAGCTCTATTACTAAAATTGCAAACATCAGATACACCAGGATTTTCCATAGAGGAATACCAGTGTCCGATACTCAGATTAAGATAAACATGTTTGCTTTTATTGATAATGATCTGAATATTAATCCACTTAGATAAATATTAGGTATGTGTCGTGTTGTTTACAAACTGAACGTTACTGGTCGAGTACAACATAAAGTTAATTTTGGAAAAGGTCAGGTACAAACTAAATATATTCATAACATATAATCACTAAGAAAAGCAATTACACAATACAAATTAAATATAGATAACAATAAGGGATATATATATATATATATATATATATATATATATATATATATATATATATATATATATATATAAAATGATTCAATATTTTATTGTATATGATTAGTTGGAAGGAATGTAGCTCAGAGGTTTTCGTAGATGGTGCAAATTGAACATTATAGACTTAACAGCACGAGTTCATTATGCGTCGTGCACCACTATCAAGATCCTATAAGCAAAATCAAGGTCAACATCATGTTCAGATTACTTGCTTCTGGTGTCTTAGCCGCAAGTCGTACGCGGATTAACGCTGTAAGAAACTTTCGTACAACAGTTTGTCCTTAATTTGCATGATACACTCATATTTGTAGCCTCTTGGTCAATGTCGCATGCCAATATACGTATTTTTTCCTTGAATCTTGAACTTTTGAACCCCTTATACAGTGAGATGAAACATACTATTATCACAACCTCAATGAACTGTCATGGTTTCAAATATCGATTTCATAGTCATACCTTCAGGGTCAAAGCAATGCTCTATTTGTATGCATATACTGTAGCGCAGAGAACATCTGGGATATTTTGAGGAAATTTAATTTACTGACATCAAAATACTGAAAATTATTTTACATGCCACAGCATATTCTACTACGTTGCTAATGTATCGTCTTCCATACAAAGTTCAAAGAAAGCATCAGGTATATATCTGTGAACCTTTCTAATGACAAACAAACATAAAGTCCTTCGTTCCCATAGCAACCATATTTAAACAGCAATAATTTTCACGTCTCCAAACACGGAGGAAAGAAAGATATGCAATTTATACTAACTCCTAAACATATTTTAGGAGACGTTCTTCAAATTGCGTTTATGATGGCTTTCAGCTTCTATAGCATCCGGTTTGACTATTTTATTTTTCGGCTCTGATTCAAATACTGCTTTAATTATCGCAAGTTATCGCCCACCAAAGGATTTTAGTGAATAATGCCCATTTTCTGCCCGGTTTTTATGGGAAAAAAAATTCTTGTAAATATCACAACTCTGTGTCTCATTGTATTATTCGATGTATAAATCACCCTATTCTGCACTGAATATGCATATAATTTTTTTTCATACCTAAACACGACCTTTGAACATGGGCTGGTATGTGAAATTTAAGAGAAAATGCTATATTTAAGTAACTTGAAACTAGAAATAAGATCTAAGAACAGGCTTGCTGAAACAAGGTATTTACACTGTCTGATTCATTTTTATGAAAATTGTTGGGTTCTTATATTAACTTATGTGAGCACGTTTACTCTAATCACTAAAAAACTAAAAGATTTTGAATTTTGATCTCTGTGTCTCATTGTCGTTGTTTTTCCTGTTGCATGGTAGCTGCCTGCGTATCGCTACGCGTGAGCAATTAGACCCGCATTTCTAGAGTGCGCTATATTATTTCCTTCATTATTATAATAAAAAATTCCGGGAATAATAACTATTCAGATTTTTAAAAACAATGTTATCCATTCATTTGTCTCTTTCTTCATTGTTTCTAAATTGCTTTGGGAACACGATTTTTCGAAGACACGCTGTAGGGGCATTTGGAACTATATGTAAACAAAGACTACGTGGAGTAAATATTAAATTGAATTGTATTTGTACGCTGCCAATTATTTGCAAAAGCAATGCTGTAAATAACAGGATAAGCACATATATATTATTTATTTTATACATAAATAACAGGGTTTTTTCTTCATTTCAATCACTATAACAGTGTAATTCCGTAAATTTAAATGAATCTGTCGATTTCAGATGGATATAACAGTTACATCCAGCGTATTATTTTACTAAATTTTGTCAACAGGTTCTTTCTTCATATAGTAACAATATTAATTCTTTAAAACTAAAGCATTAACTGAGCAAACAACAGAGGATCGTCAGAAATTATATAAATCTGCTTGGAAGAAATGTGTCATCTGCATGATATACAGATTGAACAATGTAAGCTTCAATAGCTCAAATGGTATAACGTTATCGTGCCAAATTGTCGCACCAAGTTCGAATCCCCAAAGCTACTTTTTATTTTCTCTATTTTTCTTCTTTCTTTTTAAGAATTAATATCCATAATATCAACAGCTGTCAATTTACAGGTATGAAATAAAATGAGTAACTGCTCAGGTTTCAAAAACAACATCAAATAGTGCCCATTTTGAAAATCATTTTATTTTTATGTCGTGGAAGGTAATACATTTTATCAATATGTTATTCATCTAAAATGGAACCATACAAGGGTGGCCAATCATGTGCATCAGAAAATAATGGTATTGGAACTAGTGTTGTGAAGCGGTTATTCCTCCATAATTAGAGAGTATAACTTTCATACAAGTTTATTTATATTTTTCCATACTTAATTTTTATCATATTTTCCGGTGCACTCGTTCACGTGAAGAAAAATCGGTTTTAGACTGACACATAATTTTTAAACTTGCTTACTACATCATTGATGTTTCTAACAATTACTGAAATTAGAAACCATTTCCAAGTAGTGGGAACCATGCCCACAGTCGAGATGGAAGCCAAGTAACTGAACTGATTTATGATTGTATCATTGAAAATAGTATTCGCATTACTTCTACACCACAAATAAGCAATTATATGAGCCTCAGTCATTTTGAAATCATTTTATTTATTGTTCCTAAAGTGTAATATTTCTATTGGTATGGCATTCATCTAAAAGGAAACTAGAGGAGAGTTGCTAAATATCTTTGCATCAAAAAATGATTGTGGTGGTACCAGTGATGTGAAGCGATTATTATTCCATAGTTATGTAGTAGAAGTTTTTTATATATGTTTGTTTATGCTAAATTTTTTTAAGACTTAATGTTTATCACATTTTCCTAATCACTCCTCCAAATCAAGAAAATATGGTTTTGGACTGACATAAATATTTACTTGCTTACTAAATCAATGATTTTTCTAGCAATTACATTATAAATTACACATTTTGTTTCCAAACAGCGGGAAACATGTCCCAAGGTCAGGATGGAAGCTAAAGCAACTGAATTGATTTATGGTCTGTTAATTGAAAATGATAATGGTATTATTCCTACCCGCTAACCAACAACAATAAAAATAAATAAGGTTTGTTCAATCTATTCATCTAAATACTGCATAATTATTGCAATGGCATATTTTCTTTATTTCATTAAATGATAACCTCATACCTTTATACACTTACTGATTATAACAACAGGAAATCATAAATATAATAACATTTACGGATGAAAATCCTTTATTCCAAGGACATCCTGCTTGAATATAGGTACCACTGCTATGACTACTATTACTATTAAAATTACTACTACTTCTACTACTTCTACTACTACTACTACTACTACTACTACTACTACTAATAATAATAATAATAATAATAATAACAGCATTAATACTAATACTAAAAGAATGCCCATCTACCTATGTTTTCTAGTGGAAACAAACATGGGGAG
>JAECUM010030658.1:0-14095 GCA_016617855.1 Megalonaias nervosa | reverse complement strand
GCTCAGGAGGTCTTCGTGAGGACCAATGGCTTGTCTGATCCTTTGCCGTATTTCTTCATTGGTGACACGATCTTTGTATGAGACGCCGAGGATCTTTCGGAAGCATTTCATCTCTGTGGCTTGTATCCTTTTCTTTAAGTCAGCTGTTATGGTCCATGATTCACAGGCGTAGAGAAATATGGAGATAACCAGTGAGTGCATCAGTCTGACCTTTGAACTGAGTGCGATGTTCTTGTCGTTCCAGATGGGCTTCAGTTTTGTCAGCGCTGCTGTTGTCTGTGCAATCCTGGAGAGTACTTCAGGCTTTGATCCTTCATCTGTTACAATTCCCCCCAAATACTTGAAGCTGTGGACTGTTTCTAGCTTCGTACCTTGGACCCTGATGTCAATACTGATGCCCTTGGTGTTGTTGGTCATCAGTTTGGTCTTCTCTGCACTGATGTCCATGCCATAGGCTGCGGAGGTTTTGTCGAGGCTCTCTACTAAGCTAGCTATTTCTTGTTCATTTCCTGCTAGTCCATGAATGTCGTCGGCAAAACGTAAGTTGGTGACTGTTCTGTCTCCGATGCTGACTGTCCCTTCATGCTTTTCAAGAGCGTTAGCCATGATTCTCTCCAGAAAGATGTTGAATAGTGTGGGAGAGAGTAGACAGCCTTGTCTGACTCCGACTGTCGTTCTGAACCAGTCCCCTATGCTGCCGTTGAAGTATACTGCACTGGTGGCCTTGTCATACAGGTGCTCTATTACTGTGATGAGGTTGGCATGGATGTTGTACAGTCTCATGGTCGCCCACAAGGCTGCATGCCATACACTGTCAAATGCCTTCTTGAAATCCACGAAGACGTGGTACAGATCTTGCTGGTGTTGGAGGTACTTCTCACACAATATCCTGAGGTTGAAGATCTACTCTGTTGTGCTGCGCCCTGCTCTGAAACCTGCCTGCTCCTCGGCAATGATCTTTTCAGCCTGTGGCTTTAGTCTGTTTAGCAGTATCCTCAACATTACTTTGCTTGGATGGCCTGTAAGACTGATTGTACGGTGGTTTTGACACTGTTGTAAATTGCCTTTCTTGGGGAGGGTGATGATCAGTGATTGTGTCCACGGCGATGGCCATTCTCCTGTTAGCCAGATCTTGTTGCATATGTTTGTGAGGGCGCTAATCATTGCTTCTCCCCCTGCTTGGACCAGTTCTGCTGAGATGTTGTCCACTCCTGCCGACTTCCTCTTTTTCAACGATCTCACTGCTGCTTCTACTTCATCCCGTAGGATAGGGTGGTTGTCGTTGTTAGTTGCTGGAGGGACGTTCAGTACCTCTGGATCTATTATGGGTTGGTGGTTGTAAAGTTCTGCGCAGTACTCTGTCCATTTTTTCAGAATGTCTTTTTCTTCTGTGAGGCAGTTTCCGGCTTTGTCCTGTAAGGATGTAACTCGCCGTTGTTTTGTGCTTGTTAGATCTTTGACCAGCTGGTACGCTTTCTTGCTGTTGTTCCTTTTCAAGTTTCCCTCAATGTCTTTGGACTGTTCTTCTAGCCAGTTCTCTTTTGCTTTTTTCATGCCTTTCTTGACTTCCCGGTTGACTGCCTTATACTGCTCTGCCCCTTCTGTATCATTCTTCTTGTTCTTCAGCTCCCTCCTCTTGTCACACAGGTTCAGGACCTCAGCTGTGACCCAGAGCTTCTTGACTGGGCGATGTCTACCAAGGATATCGCTGGCTGTTTTGGTCGTTGCTGTATTAAAGGTGGTGATCAACGTGTCCATGTCTGTATCGTCAGCGTCGAGGATGGTGAGCGGTGCAAATTTCCCACCAATCTTTGCTTGGAAGGCTTCTGCTACTTCTGGATCCTTCAGTTTCTCGAGATCAAACTTTATTCTTGTTTGGTTATCTTTCTTGACCTTCTTTAGATGTAGCCTGAAGGTCATCATCACCAGATCATGGTCACTTCCGATGTCCGCTCCGGGAAAGCTTCGAGTCTTGGCGATGTTTACACTTGACTGTATGAGCCTCTTTACCATGATGTAGTCGATCTGACTGTGATGGTCTCCGCTTGGACTGTGCCATGTCCATATTCTGGATACTTTGTGTTGGCCGAAGGTGTTTGCCAGCATAAGGTCGTTGTAACTAGCGAATTCCAGGAGCCTCAGGCCTCTCTCGTTGGTCTGTGCATTGCAGCAATGCCCACAGGTTCCTTTGCAGTTCATGCAAGCGTCCTCTCCTATCTTGGCATTCCAATCGCCTTGAACAACCAGAATGTCTTTCTTCGGTGTTTTATCCACAACTTCTTGTAGCTGGTCATAGAAGTCTTCCACATCTGCGTCATCATAGTCTGATGTTGGGGCGTATGCTTGTATGATGGTGATGTTGAATGGAGTTGCCCTGAGGCGGATGGTGATGAGCCGGCTGGAGACTGGCCGACAGCCCATGACAGTACTGACGCTGTCCTTGTGGACAAGGAACCCAACTCCCTGCTCATGTTTGTCCTCTCTACCACTGAAGTACAGTTTGTGGCCTTCCAAAGTAGTTGTTTCTCCAATATTCTTCCATCTTACCTCACAGAGTCCTAGGGATGTTCCATCGGTATATGTTCATTTCATATGTAAGCTCCTCTAGCTTTCCTGCTGCTCTCAGTGTTCTTACATTCCAGGTGCCAGTGGTGATGTTGTTCCTGACACGAATCTTGCTGCTCTTAGCACCAGTCGCATACTTTTCACCTCCGCCCTGGTGCATGACGGAAGGCGCGCCCCTTGTTGACCCGGGCGACGACCGAGCCGGTATGGGATGAGTAGTGATTGTCATTTTTCATGTGGTGCGTTTAGGACAGCTGACGCCTGGCGGAGCCCAACCCTCTCCAGGCCTGACCGCAGCCGATTTCCTCCAACTAGGTGGCTCGCCTTGGTCACGAACATGTAGCCGTTGAGCTGTTGGCAGCCCTTCCGCTTGGCCGTTGACTTATTCTCGGAAGTTCTTCCGCCCAGTGATGCCATGTTAACATCACACTATTTATCCATAGCTGGAAGACTCGTGGGGGACGGGAGAGTCTACCTTCCCGTGCAAGTCTGGAGGACTTGCCCACTGCCCATGTGATTGGATTAAAACCTGATAAATGCAATTTGGCGGAAAACTGTCACCGTGACTTATAAAATGATTTCAAAATTACCACCGTTAGAACCACTTTGCATCAATTTTGCTCGGTATTTATATGCACCAGGAGAATTAAACGAAGGGAAACATCGCGCTACTGATGCAATATTGTCTATCAATGTTTTTATAATTTGAAACTGGATTGATTTTCCAAGACATCCAACATGTCATCATCTGGTGCATGTGGTTTAATAATGGGAGAGTAGTCGACGATTGCTGAAACCACCAAGCGGAGCACTTATTGGAGACGAACTGCAAGTAGATCCAGCAAATACGGAACTACCTCCAAGATCTATTTTAATACGTTAATGCATTTGCATCGCATCAATGAATCACGAGATGTCCAATGGCATAAGTGGTAATTCCATCTGGAAACATCCATCGCTTTGTGTCAAACTCACTTTGGTGAATTGGTACACACCCATCAAATATTTCTTTTACCATATTAGATGTGTGAATTCACATCGCTCTCGAATATATTTCACGTACATATCGTGTCTGAGATCCTTTTGTACAATACCCCGTGGAATACTCTTTGCCTTTTTGATGTTCTGGTCCAACCACACTGAGAACATTTTGGGTCGAAGACCAATGTGTTCTTCGATTGGTTTCAAGCACATTCGCCTTTAAACTTGAAAACAACCCATCTTTTGGCGTTACTGAACAACAGATGATCTTTTTGATAAACTCTATGGTCAAATTCATTTACTGGTATGTGCGATGCCATATCAGCATCGTCAGTATTGATATGCAAAACAAGTGGATCGGTGTCGGTATAAATCATTTTTACACGATCTTAGCAAAACGGTCTGATAGTATGGTAACAAAACTCATGCGTGAGCAGCTTAAACAAATCCAGCACCGACGCGCCAACATAAATAGGCTGTCTCGACTTCAGTTTTGATTTTCTAACATGAATGGCGTAAGGTCTACCATCAAACATTTTTCTGGGATTCAAGTGCTGGATCAGCAATAAGCCTTCGAAGCTTACCTTGTTCACTTTCACGTATAAGGACAACACGAATTCGCATTCGTAATTTCTCCATCGTCTTGCCAAATAGGGAATTATTCATGAGCTTGAATAAGTCTTTTTAAAACTCAGTTTCGACCTTTTTGCACAAATCGGTATTCATCTGGCTAGAAGGAGTCATCCAATCTCGCTGGCGTAAATGGAAGCACCCGATGCTCTTTACTAAAACGCTTTCCCAATAAATACAAATGCAGATTTTGTATGTGTACTGCATAATTAACTTGGGTCATGAAATTTGGAACAAGCTTGATATTTTTAGTAAAGTTACGTCCTGATTCTAATTCGATTTTCATTTTTGACAACAACGAATCTCAGGCCATTTCCAGTAATGCAAAATAGTGCGCTGGATCGATCTTGTACATTCGCATACCAGTTTCACGAAACACCTAAAGAGAAAATCGAGCAACACATTGCTGCTCAAATACAGATTGTGTTAGTCACCCATATTCATTCAAATGCGGACTAAATTTTGTTTGCACCTAAGTTGTCGTTGGTGGCAATACCTTCACGTGACAATGATTAATAAAATACCTCAATCGGTGGCAACTGAGTTAACGGCAAACTTGTCCCTATGGCTCATTTTCTCGTATGGGTAAAATACTTTTATAGTTAACAAGTCAGTGTTAGTGGCGCAACGATGTTAACTAACTTGTATAGTGATTAATTTAGAAACTATAATTAATCGATGAATTGCAATTGGTCAATTCTAAACGTCATATATTTTTACATTTTCATTGGAATGACACTTATTGGCGCCTTTGATGCCGTTGCAACTGCCTGTTTTATTAAGTGATCATCAAACCAACGCAGCTCATGCAATCAGTGGCCATATAAAACTTACAAATGTCATCATTTGTTATAATCATATCAGCTGGCAAAAATTTATGTCGAATCCATTTCTCTGTAACTTCAAACGATTTGCGAAACACCTCAACCGAATCTTTGCACCCATATAGCATTGGTGATTCAGTTAGCCCGTCGCATCTGACAACAGTGAAACATAACCCGAATGGGACTTGTTCTGCAACTTGTGTTGCATTTATTTGCTTGTTTTCATTCACTGGGAGGTTAAAACATTCAAGTCCGCACAGATGATATCCGGTACTTTAGTTTCTACTCTACGGAAATTCGAACCCGGGTATGCAGGTAAAAGGCGTCCATCACATTGCCTGCGTGCAATGAGTTAAAATTACCTAACCTGTATTATAATGATATTTATTCGTATTTTTAAAAATTAAGTTAGCATACCAAACATTATCTTGTAGAATCCTGGGATAGCACTTTCTGTTCTGTTTGGTGTATATCTGTAATCACGTATTTTTAATTTGTATTGGTTTTTCAATATTCACAATGATTATATGTTATGCAGATCTGCATTTTGTAATGGACCTTAGTTAACAACCAAGCTATTGGTATATCTGACCAGTGACGTTTATTTTGCAAACAACATAAAGCATAGCTAATATTTATCTATTATTATAGATTATATATTCATTATTAATGGAAGTAAACATGTTTACTTCTATGTTAATTGAGGATATTAGTTTTTCACTTGGAAATTCCTAAACTTGTTGACAACTTTGAAAGCTTTAGGAAGGAGACTGACCTGCATCAGGACTCTATTATTGTGTCTTAGCTATTTATATCAATATTGTTCACATGAAAATGACTCATCCTTACCTTTACATCCGAAGCGGTCGTATCGTAGTGTTCAGTTTTTAGTTCGGTTGGATTTATTTATTTAAAATATTCACTGGAATTACAAAGTGCTATTTAACATTTCTTGGTCTAAGTTATTAACTTGGATATATCAGTCATTAAAAGCTTAAGTATCCCATCCTATTCTTGTTATCACTTTGAAGAAATTTGCTGCTTCAGTCTCTTGTCTTATTCATGTTAAGTCTTAGAACAAATTAGTTGTTCTAATCTGAGTTGCATCAATCTTGTGTCTTTGTCTTCTTAGTTATGCGAAAAATAGTGATTCTCTTTGTAACTCAGACATTCATTCTGAACCCGTTGCTGTTTGACAATTTTAGAATAATTACCTATTACCAAAATAAGATTTTTAAAACATTTTCTTCCCGGATTTTACCGTTGTGGCACTTCAAAGATTTAATCGATGTAGTGCAATCTGACTGTAGTGACTTTGGTGTAACCAATCCTCGGAATTTAGAAATATTGAATTAACTGGACCAGAAACATTCATATCTGCAGCTATAAGAAAAGAGTGAACTAAAACAGCTATTATTTGAATATGAGCAATTGTTTCCAGATGTTTCAGATGTTGAATTTGTAGATTCCACACCTTTGAAACAGCATCTATAGAGGATAAATCCTCTCAAAGAGGAATGTTTAAGAAAAAAAAATGTTTTTCCTGGACAATGATTTCATAGAACCGAGTAAACGTGACTGCAGTTGACCATGTATTCTTGTGCCGAAACTAGATGATACTTTGCGCATCTGCACTAACTATAGAAATGTGAACGGTGTGACTAAAACAGATTCATTTCCATTGCTAAGAATTGATGTTTGAATTGACAAAATTGGAAATGCAAAACATGGCACCAAATTTGACTTTTTGAAAGGATTTGGCACATTCCACTCACAAAGGAAATTTCCGCATTCGTAACTCCAGATGGACTCGATCAATATAAAATGATATCGTTTGGGATGAAAGGTTCGCCTAGTACTTTCCAACGTTTAATGAACATGATTACATCTGGTCTAGATAATCGTGACACTTACATCGATGACAACATTTACAACGACACCTGGAAAGATCACTTGGAAACCATTCGGAAATTCTTTGATGTCTCAGTGATGCAAAGTTGACAATTAATTTAGACAAAAGTGAGTTTTGGCGTGCTTGTGTTACATTTCTAGGATATTTGGTGGGACACGGTCATGTTAAACCTATAGAAGTTAAGGTCAATGCTATCTCTGAATTACCTGTGTCTATCAGTAAAAAGCATCTGATGCAATTTTTAGGTATGACTGGATGTTATCGGAAATTTTGCCTAAATTTTTCCATAATTTCTGCACCCATGACCAATTTGTTGAGTAATAAAGCCATGTTTTATTGCTCTGAAATTGTCAGAAGGTTTCTGATAAGTTAAAGGCCATACTTAGGAGTGCACCAGTTCTTTCAGTTCCAAATTTTAGTCAATCATTTAAAATGTCTGTCGATGTATGTGATGTTAGGATTGGCCCAGTTTTGATGTTGCAGGAATACAACGTGTTAATATCAGGTATATCAAGGGAAAATATAATCTAATTGTGTGTGTGTGTGTGTGTGTGTGTGTGTGTGTGTGTGTGTTAGATATTTAACGTAGCTTTAACAATTTTTCAGTCATATCGCTACGATGTCTGCAGTGTGACAGTTTACAGTGATGTTTAGCACTGGGTCATCATGCCGCAGACATGTGGCATGATGTCCCACCCAGTCACATTATCCTGACACCAGGCCGACCAGTCCTAACAGTAACCTCTTAATGCTGAGCGCCAAGCGAGGCAGCTGTTAGTACCATTTTATAAAGTCTTTGATATGACTCGGCCGGGGTTCGAACCCGCGATCTCCCGCGTCCGAGGCGGACGCTCTAAAAACTAGGCCACCGGAGCGGTTTAATCTAGTTGCAGATGCAGTTTCACGTATATAGCAGTATTAGATTGCTTCATGAATATTTTTTATCATTTATAAGACTTCATCTTAAGTAATTTTAATCATATGTATATTTGATAATGTTTCCAGAAGAGCTTTATTGCATATATCTTTCTTTTTCTTTATGAGGGGAGGTACTGTGTATATTTAATTTGTGTTGTTTATTATTTATTGGCCTTTTCAATGATTATTTGTAATGTATAACTGTCTTTTATTATTGACCTAAGTCCAAAATTAATTGTCTACGTGACTAGTGACATTTATTTTGTAAACAAAATAATACATAGATAATATATGTCTATGATTATCATTTAAATATTCAGATCGTTATTAATTATAAGCATGTTTACTTCAGTTTGAGTTAAACGTACAATCTTGATTCTGATTCGAGTAAAGAAATTTTCCATTATATTGACTGAGTGTTTCCAGAAAATGGTAATTAGGTCAAGTAGAATTGTTAATGAACTTTTTTACTTAAAGTAATATTCATTTTTGTCTTAACATCCGACGCGCAATAAGTCTTATTCTTGTGTTCAGTTTTTAATTTCGTGGATTTATTTATTCAAATTAATAATCACTGCAATTACAAAGTGCTCCATAATACTCTTGGACTAAAACATTATTTTAGAATTATAGTGAATTCAGACAAGGGCAGTTTGGGTTACATTACTGTAATACATCAAAAGATTGCTAACACATTCCAGGCCATTGGCACATTGGAATATTCGAGATTACAGACACATCAACATATTCAATATTGGAATTTATTTAGAACTGCACTGGAATTTAATTGATACTTCATACATTTTAATGTGATTGAACTTTCAGAACAGTTTTGGATTTAATTCAAAATACTATAAGTTCTTTTTTAAATTTCACTTTGTATTGAATGAAAATAAATTATTTGTCGCATTTTAACATTTTTTTTTTGGGGGGGGGTCTCTTTTTATGTTACTTAGTTTAAAACCATCTTGTCGTAATATTATTAAATGTAGTGTAGAACTGAATGAAGCATGTTTAATATTTTTGGATCATTCTATTATCGGAATACTAGGGGCAGTCATCACGGCGTCGGCGATGGTCTGTAGACTGAGGCAAGCTGTGTGCTATGGTATGGCCTTGCATCCGCGGTGCGTCCCCTCCAAAAATTGCTTTTAACTGCTCTGGAAGTCATTTGTAGAACAAATTTAGACCAAATGTAGATTCAAATAACTTATTATAGATCTTATTAAACAATAGTGAAGTACCTTGACCAAGAACACACAACAGAAGTCGATCCGGCTGGCCCAGACGGGATTCGAATTTGAAACCCTTTCCTCACTAGTTCTGCAGCAGCCGATCATGCCCTGCCAAGGCCAGATCGAATTTTGAAACTCTTTTTTCACGAGTCCTGCATTCTACTTCTGAGTTATCTGGGTCCCATATGTGAGAAAAATTTTAATTAATTTTCGGTCCAAACGAGTATAATTTTAAAACTCTTCCCAATACCAGCTCTTGTTATCATAACTGTACGTATATATAGATAAACAGAAAGTATATAACTTTAACGTCCCTACGTAAACCTCACGCGTTTGTAAAAGAACGTTCTGTCAAATTAATTAAAAACACGTACATATTTACTATTAGAATAGCAAACACACTTGATGAAAACTGTCTTTTGGTGGCGGTGACAGGGAGAGGAATGATTATTTTTATCAGATGTTTTTGGAAAACGTGTTTACTGGAACATGGGTAGCATAAACTTATAACACAAATAGGTATGCAAACTCATTGAATCGACCTCCACTCACCATTTTGTTTCAAGACACTGTCACTATCAATCAAACTCCCGTAATTGCATGACCTGTGGCACAACTCCTTTTGCGAGGGGGTATGGATGTTGAAACTTTTAGAACGAATTTTTACAGCTAGGATTGGTCTGAGACTTAGTTTCTCCTTCATTATTCACATTAGTGTCATGAAATTTGGTTAATTTATAACTGTGTCGTTAGCAAATAATAAATTCAAGATAAGGTCAGAATGACTAACATTTTATCCTCCTAAAATTTGGTCAACTGCTGTATTTAAATCGATTTGTAAGTCGGTAGTCGTAGTATGATTACATGAATTATGTAAATCTAACTTTACATATAGTATATAAATCATTACTAAATAATGGAAGGTTTCATATTGGCACTTGAATTCTGTAATAAAACTTTACAGGTAGTAGATAAATCATTACAAAATAAGGGAAGGTTACATATAGTCGCTTGGATTATGTAATATAATTTTACAAGTAGTACATAAATCATTACTAAATAAGGGAAGGTTACATATATTAGAAGCAAAATTGATTTAACAAGGCAAAATTATGTTTTTGTATTTATGCTAATTTTTAAGACACTATTCTGACCAATGTCGTGACACTTTCTCAATATAATATGTTTTGGTATTGTTATCTCTACAAACTGTGCACTATTTCTTTCAGTGTTAGCCCATGGAATTGGTTATTTCATTACTATCTTTGGTCACTTCAGAACTTAAAGACATTTTTAACAGTGCAGTTATGAAACATGAAAGAAACATTATTTGATTGAGATTTTCTCTCAATATTCATTACTGTTTTATCAATCGACAATGAGAACATCTTCATCCTATGTTTCATCTTGTTTATGTTATAAATGATGTTACTGTTCTTAAAGAGTGTTATTATAAATGCCTGGTAACAATTTACGGCTTCATAAGGATCTGCCGGCTTATTCCAGCCATTCTTGTCCATCAGAATCAGACGCAATTTGTGTAAATCCTATTCACATGGCAAGTTATTCTTTGCTTGTCATTCTGCCTCACAGACTTCGGTATTTAAATTGTCTACATTGCAAACTAAATTCTTGAATCCACACGGGTGGTACAATCTGTACAGCTTGTCGTAAGATAATCCTGTACTCCGACTACTTCGGATGCGATGCCTGTTTCACACTTCAGCGGAACTATCTAGTTCAGCCTGTAAAATATTCAATACAGTCTTGTGAAATCATCTTCCTTATACCGTCTTTTTCAGTTAGAGTTTAGTAAGGAAATACTGTATTTCAGAAGAATAAAAAAATAAATGAACCAAATATAATAATTTTAATGACAAACATTTCCTACACCTGTACGAAGTTCCTGTATTTTTAATCCTCCTGTCTATGTTTATACATGAAATTACTGTCTTTATATTTTAAAATGTTGTCTCAGTTCTTTTCCTTGTTTTATACCATAAAAAAATCTAAAAGTGTTATAGTACTCATATTCAAAGTCTCAAAAAATTTCACAGAAATTCTGTATGCAGGCGTTTTCAATAGCTAAATAAATAAAATGGATCCTAGGAAAGCCATGTCTTGTCTTCTTCTGTTTCTGCATACTACGTTGCCGTTACTTCCATTAAATGTAGCATGTCATACAACAGTTTGAAGGTCATGACCCAATAGCCGGTTCCAAGAGGGTAAGAGACAATGGTTTGAAAGTCATGGTCCAGAAGCTAGTTCCGAAAAGGCAGAAAGAGACCCAGTGGCATGTGTTGACTTCATGCATATATACATTGGACTTTGCATGCTGAGAAAGTGCATATATGATTATATAGTGGGTATCTCGATGATTTTCTAGTGATGTCCTCGTGGGACAGTAAGACACAATGGGACACAACTAAGGGGCATGACCCCAAGGAACGGTTGGTTTAGAAAGAAAGCGAGCATACAATAATCCAAACATGAAAGAATAATTCATGAAAATTTACAATAATATGTAACAAAATATGCATAATTTGTGGTTGCTTTAACCTCCTGTGAGAAAGGAACTCCGCATTAATGAAAAAGAGCACCCCTCCCTCGACATTAAATATTGAAAGCTTCATAAAGTTCAAAAGAGTTGTTTTAGAGTTGTGTACATGAAGAAAGAATAAAACTAGACGCCGTGGAAAACGCGGGCAACGACTACGCAGTAATTGCTACATCTAACATTTTTCTCCCTAAAAGAGAAGACAAGCATGGCGTGCTCTCATACTGACTTATAAAAGTGAATGGAAAATTGGATGAGAAGCAAAGTGGCTAGCTTTTATTCCTTTCCGATTCCCCTTTCTTAACTAAATCATGCATCCGATAAGACTTCAATATTTAAAATAATTTCACTTTAACAAATACTCACTTGAATAACTTCCAGCAAACAAAATCATAACAAACATTCATTCATCCAGATAGTCGTCAATAGTGTAACCATCTTGTTGAATTTGTCGGAACAGATTGATCCAGATTTGTAGTCATTGTTTCTTGAGGACACCCCGCCAGAATTCAACACCCTGATTTGTCCTTCGGTCTCCGCACACACCATCAGCAGCAGCACGATCATCATGTTGACTTTTGTATAAGACAGTATTTTCCACTCCCATGTCAGTATGCACTATTCGAGGGCAGCCTTTCCGATACTTGACCGCTTCCATGAAATAATAGAAAATACTACGTGCCATTCTTCCACCACTAGCTTGTCGCGAAATCCATCAACACATCCATTAATGAATATTCATTATGCTTTTCGTTTATCATTAGAATCTTCATGTCACGTGTAGTTGGGTCCACGACTAAGTGCATGCGGCGTCTTAAGGGGCGGCTTTTCCGCAAGTCGATCCCTTCAGGATAAAAAATTTGCAAAAGAACTCAAACACTTTCACAAGACCCTCACGAACACAATTTGTGTACATCCATCTGTATCCATGCTAACATCCAGCATTCTCTATCTCTTTCTAGATAAATGCGGCCGTCTGAATGAGATCTGTATTATTTTTCTTCCTCTAGAGTCGAACATTCAATTTTCTTTTTGCAGTGTATGTCTGCATCTTACGATTTGATTATTATGTGCCAAAAATTGATAATATTTATTTTGTCAAACATTTAATTCAAAATAGAATTTTATTAAAGTGTCTATATCTAATATACCAGACATGTTCTATAAATCAGTCTAAATGTAAATCCTATGTATGAGAACTGAGACTACATTATATCTCGTAACAACGCAGTACCATCTCATAATAACGCAAAACTATCTCATAATAACACTGTACCATCTCGTAATAACGCAATGTTATATCGTAATAACGCAATATTATCTCATAATAATGTAAGGTTATATGGCAATGATGCAATACAACCTCGTAATGAAGCAATGTTATCACGGAATAACGTAATTCTATCTCCTAATAACTCAATATTATCCCGTAAAAAGGCATTTTTTACATGGCGTTAACGGAATTAATAATAATAATAATAATAATAATAATAATAATAATAATAATAATAATAATAATTATTATTATTATTATTATTATTATTATTATTATTATTATTATTATTAATCCCGTTAATAATAATAATAATAATAATAATAATAATAATAATAATAATAATAATAATAATAATAATAATAATAATAATAATTAGTAGTAGTAGTAGAAGTAGTAGTAGTAGAAGTAGTAGTAGTAGTAGTAGTAGTAGTAGTAGTAGTAGTAGTAGTAGTAGAGGAGATATAAAGTGATGTAAATGCAGGTATAGCATCTACCCTACCCCACCTCCTTTTTTAATAGTTTTGCTAATTCGGAGACCTGTGAGAACAAAGTATTGTTGTACTCACAGGGTGAGAAGAACAGGAATCTCTGGAAACCATACCGATATCGTCAAAAACGAGTACAGAAACTGTGGTCATCTTGGCTGATAGCTGATGAAGGACAACGTAAAATGAGCCGACAAATGAAACACGAGGAAAAATTTGAATTATATTAACGATTTCATAATTTACGCCTGAAGAGGTTAATAAGACATTTTTGAAGAAGATTAACTGCATAAACAAAAGATAAATGAAACTGTATTGAATTCTTCACTGACATTTAGCAACATCTTAATTCATAACAACTCATATTCCAAAAGTTCAGCATGCAAATAGAGTTCTCAAATAAGTCATTATTATAAGTTATTAGAAAAGAAAATACATAGCATGTTATCAGAACGAATTAAGTGGGTTTCGAATGTACAAACAAATATTATGAACAAGTTCACGCGAAACTGCCATATTCTTTGAACGTAAAGGTTACAAATATGTGTGACAGTCGATTTGCAATAGATACTAACGTGAACAGCAGTCCGATCAAGCTATGTCCACAGAGGGTAGAAAGAGTATCGACATATAAATTATGATGTTCTTATTGATGGTTTTACTGCTTTTATTATTATTATTATTATTATTATTATTATTATTATTATTATTA
>JAECUM010030657.1:0-29825 GCA_016617855.1 Megalonaias nervosa | reverse complement strand
ATAATACAAATCATATGGTGAATAACAGTCCTTTCAAGTGCACTGGATCCAGCAAGGGATCATGTGTGTAAGGGTTGATTGATTAAGTTAAATGCACTAAACTGACAACCAACAGTGCAAAACTAGTATCTAATTAGCTTGAGCGTTTTCGACTCTTAATGAATCTTTTTAAAGGCAAATATAAAACATAGACAAGCGAAACAAATAAAACACAAAAAGCCGTTGTGTTTGCATAGCTTTACATGGCTATTAAAAGGTTTAATTCCTGTGTATATATATATATATATATATATATATATATATATATATACAGATAGAGATTTCTCTTTAGCTGATAATGTCCTTGACATAAATTGTTTATTTTTAATTATGCTAGCTACTATTAAGCAATTTCGTATTTGTAACACAATTATTGTCTGATCCCAATAATCAATATTATTGTATCTTACTGTTACTAAATGGTATTGCTTCATACGGTTTTTCAATATTATTGTGTCATATGGTTATTCAGTGTTGTTTCAATAACAAAATGGGATTTTTTACCTCATCAGACTACACTTCACTGACACAATTGCCACCTGAAGGTATATATAAGATAGATTCTAGTGGCTGAGCATATCGGTGTTTTATAGAGGCCAGTCCGAGCTAGAGTTACCAATGAAGAAGGGTGTGTGTCTTCTAGCTGTCTCTGTATTACTATGTGTTCGGCCCGGTACGTCTTTCTGTCTCTCCATGTCAATGACGAAACCATACACACATAGATATCTACGTACCTACCTACATACCTACCTACCTACCTACGTACCTGCATATATTCGTACAAACATACATAGAGTAGTTGTAGTACCACCACCACCACTACCATCAGCATCATCATCATCAATAGCAACAACAACAGTATCATCAAAATCGTAGTCGCAGTCATCATTCTAAATAATTAAACCGATTGATATCAATACAATTGGAAAACGCGGACATTTCCTCTGGTATATCTAAGAAATTTACAAGTTGTGTTATGATCTATATATAGATAGATAGATAGATAGATAGATAGATAGATAGATAGATAGATAGATATATAAATACACACACACACAACGCCTATCATTTAGGTGGACAACAAATGTATGTCAAGAATCAAACAAAATAAGTTTTAAACCATATATACCTTCACTCTATTGGCTGAAATCCCGTTGCTGATTATGGGAAAATATATGTATTTGTATGTGATACAAATAAAATAAATGTACAGTATGTACGCTGTATCATTTATACACCACTCTTTGTATAAGTTTTTCATTCAAAGGAATCTCGGCAAGCCTCGTTTCCTTTCAATGAAAAATATATACATCTCGTGGTATATCATTGATACAGCGTACATACTATACAAATATATAACGACTCTTACCATCATAAAGGAAAAACAACCGATTTGTACAATGAAGCTTTTAAGATACTACTCTAATGTACTGATGATACTATGCTAATAAAAATTACATAGAAATATATCATACGAATGGCAACAAACACACACGTCAGTGCATCTGCAGTCACGTTACCTTTCGTCTGATATGATTAATGTCAATGTTCGATTCTGTAATACAAGCAATTAACGATTCTGTAATGCAAGCAATAAGCGATTCTGTAATACAAGCAATAAGCGATTCTGTAATACAATGCAAAACTCACCTTTATCTACATTTACCGTCAGATTTACATCGGATAATTTTCGTACCAAATAGCATCAGTTGGTACTGATAGAGTTAATCAGGAGTTGATTATGTCTAAAATTATGTGAATTTACGTTGATCTTCCAGTGAGCGGAATTTGCGAGAATTCTTTCAAAATGTCAAACTTGGCGACATACTTTGCATTTCTAATTTTATCGCTGCAGTCAACTAATCTTGACATTGAACGCTGTTGATTGTTCTATGGTTTGACACGTGCGGAAAGTATTATTAACTGATGAACAAGATTACATGGTAAATATCATTTCAATGTTATGGTCTTGGTATTAATGTGTTTGCAAAAAATACTGCATTTCTTTTTTCTAACATTCCTGCTTGAGGGGATGCATTATTCCAATAATGCCTTTTCAAACGTGATGTATCTACTATGTTGATTTCACAATATAATTTATTTGTTTAAGTTGGTACATCAGGAAACAAGTGCTGAGATTCACATAATAGCTGTTTCGATTCACTCCTTTCCTCTGCTTTTATGTGTGCATTTTTCTGGTCCAGAATGTTTAATATTTCTGAATTCCGAAGATTTATTTAAACCAGATTCACTATAGTCTGATTGCATTCCGTTGTTTACATCTGCAGTGCTTGGTCCAGGTAACAAAATTGATTAAAAAGGTACTTGGGCCATTACTACCAAACTACCCCGTTTGCATATTTGTACGAAAATGTAATATCTATTTCCGGTGTGTTAATAATAAAATTTAAGTCATTTGCTTTCATTTTAATAGCATATGGACCACATAATATAGCCCATAAAAATGTAAAGGTAGAGAGTCCGGTCTTTATCTACAGGCGGCAAACACATTTCCTGTGCACTTCTGCCATGCCTTAATTTCACCTATGATTGAATAGAGTGAGGAGTAGTTGTTGCTACGTCACATATAATTTCATCCTTGATCTGCTTGCATGCATTTGGCAAGGCCAAAAGGTGTAGAAAACTTCACTTAGGTGTTCGAAATAGTTTTAGTTTTAATATTTCTCAGTGGAGTTGCTTCTGGAACTTGCCCGTCGTAGTCTTAGGTACGGGGCAGACACAGTCAACCATTAAACTGCTAATTGATTGGTTCGTCAAACGCAAGAATATGTGCCAGATAAACCTTAGGTATCGTCTGATTGGGTTCTCTTACCATATGACAAGTGTGACAAGATCTACATTATTTAGAAATATCACATTTAATTTTCTGCCATTACAAATAATTCAAAATCTTGTGATGAGTCCTATAGAGTCCTAAATGACCAACTAAGTGTGTTTCGTGGGCAATACTAAGCATTTGATATGACCTCCGAGCATCAATTTGATAGCTCACTGACCACTCGTCAACAAAGGGAATCTCGTGTTATCTACATTTTGTCCTAAGGACCCAATTTTTAAAAAGATAATTAAGTGAGACTTTTTGTCTCCAGTTTCACTGCTAGGGATTTCAAATAAAAACAAGATCGCAGAACCTTGTTTCTATTCAAGAATGAGTGATTATCTTTTGTCCTCCAGATTAGAATATAAAGAATGAGTAATAAAAAGGTCATCACTGTGATCAATCCCTATTGGTTGATCAATACGAGGAGCAAACATGATCTCAACAAATGACTGAATAATAATTGTGTTAACTAAAGGAAATTGTTTCTGATCAACATCATTCTCACCCGCTCTTTTTACGAAACCTCTGGTAATTGGACAAGCATGATATAAATCAGGGATTTCGTTAACAATATGGTCAACATTTTGATCCAAACAAGGCTTCTCAGCTACAGATAGATTAACCGCGACCTTATTTCCAACTAGGTCATTACCTAGTAACAAATGAATACCCTCGATAGATAAAAAAAAACAAATCATCGATTGTCACGGGTCTTGAGACAAAGATTAATACCAAATTGACACAAAGCCATGCTCTATTCCCTGAATAAAAGCATATTCACTAGAACAAGGCACTAAAGAAATGCAAAATAATAATAACATAACACACGTGTCACTTATGATTTTAATAGGGATAGAATTGGAAAAATGAACAATAATCGAAATAGAACCTTTCATCATGATTGATTCATAATTATTCTAGAGATAATCAGACTGGTTCTTGTTGGGCCCAATCAAAGTATTGATATTAATATAAAACTGTAACATTAATATCTTTGAAAAAAGAACATTTGAATTAGCTTCGTCATTATCATGCTGCTTACTTTAATACCTGTTTCAATCAGATGTAAGATGCCCTTTCTATTTACAATATTTGCATGTAGAAGGTGATAACGAGTTCTGATCAGTCTTATCAAATTTTTTAACTGTACACTTAGTGCCAGACTGAGATTTGTAAGTCCTCGCATTAGACTCAGATGATTGCTTACTGACAAATGAAACTTTGCGAATCAAGGAATAATCATCAACTGTGCGAACAGCGTCTTCCAAACGTTTTCACTTTTTGCTCATCAAGATAGGTCTGGACATGACGATGGATGTACCTCTTGCTCAGTTAATGTGAGATGTCTGAGATTATCGTAATACTTCGCTGGGATGAGCACCACCTCTCAAATAGTTGTTCTTTTTCCTTTACAAATTCGGCATGTGTTTGTCCAATTTCTTTCAAAACAATTCCTAAATCTTTCTTAATATGCTTCATTCGAAACCCATATACCTTCAAGATATTTTTCTTAACCATATAATAATCAAAGCTCTGTTGTACCGACTGTGACTTCACCAACTTTGCATATGTCCATTTTAAAATAACAAAGTCCAATGCTGTCTAGGCCTGTTGAAAGTTACGTTACGTGATTCTTGATAAATTTCCTACACTTTATGTATTTATATTGGAATATAGTTTGCTAAATGCAAGCGAAAGCAGAACAAAATAAAAACAGAGAACAGAAGATCAAGTTTTTACGTTCTTCTATTCAGATTTCTTTGTGTAAATTTTGCTGATTGATGATTTGAAATATGCTCTTTTTCTGTATGATTTATTTTGTTGTTGTTGACCCGCAACTTGCACAACTGCAATACAAAGTTTTGCTCATCATATTATCAGTACCGTTAGACGTGGTGATTGTAGATTTTTTTCCGAGGTTTAAACATATGTTGTCGAAGGCAGGGCAAAATTCCTTAAACTCTTTCAGAACAACTATGCATCTACCCGAGTCGATGATTGTGAACAAAATGAAGCTGGAGTGGTATTATTAGCTTAACACTTATTCGATGTATTCGTTTTATAACTGTGAACCTTTGGATACGTTAAAAAGACTCATTTAGAACAAACGTAAGCAGCGACCCAAATGATACAATATAAATTGTGTTGATATTATTTTCGTTTCGCTGCACCTTTTTCTTTTTTATCTGGTGAATAAACAGGCAATAGTTTTTGTTGACATTTCTGGTATTGTTTAATATGCATCTGAATTAATATTGTCCCCTTCAGAGAGCTGTTCTTTAGTTGATTATTTAATGCCAAATCCAACATCATATTTATCTGTATGTTGAAATTCATCTTGGACATTTAACCTACTTTTATGAAGAGTTTGCAGTAAATCTCTCAGTTTCACAAATTGAAAAAGATACATAAAACCGCAACAGTTCCTCTTACAGAATATCAGACAGTCGAATATTGATAAGCTTGTCGAAGAAAAATATATATGTACGTTTTGTGAAAGTAAAGTAAAGAGTCAAAATTTCTGCAGCAAAGTATACTTCTATGTATTATTTCATTAAGAATCACTCCACCTTTTCACAAACAAATGTAAACGTTGTTTCGAAAGAAGCACAGAACATCTATGTAGAATGCACAAAGCAATACATCATTAATTGTGTCGTTATAGAAGGAATGAAACGGTCCGCTTTGTATACCGAAACCTAGCGTGCGTGTTTGCTTTTGACATAGTGCAACCAACGTCTTCTATAAACTAGGTTGCTGCAACAGTTTCAGATCAAAAAGAGTTTTCTAAAGCAAATACCAAAAGATTAATTTCATGTATCAAAGATTTGTCCGCAAACTGTATTTAAATAGATGTTTTTCGCATGCTATGGCTGTTTAAAGTATCGAGTGCAACTATTAAATAGAACATCTCAATTATGCCGTGTCCAAGCCGCTGTGGCTCACTGGTTAGCGTGCCGGACTCATGAACAAAAGGGTGCAAGTTAGAATCCTACCATCGGACCAGCCTAGGTCAGCTACCATGGTGTGTATTCGAGCAATTAACTTTACTCCAATTGTCTAGCACTAAATAACCTACTTTTGTTGCTGTACCGTAAATACCAAAACATCCAATCAAACCAATATGCCTACATCATAAATTTGTATCAAAATTTCCACTTAGCAAAATAATGGCCTGTCTCTCCAACGTAGAACAACTTAATAGGCTCTATCTGTGTAACCGAAACAGGCTAGGTACTAATATTTATAAAAACTTTTTTAAGTGACATGCTTTGAAGCAAGCAAAGCAATACATTAATTAAAGCTTTTGTGAATACTATGCCGTAGAAGGGAATAAAACCAAACAAGAAATCCCAAGATCGATATATCTGACCGTGTACGTGTGTGCAGTGGTTCGGAGATTTATAATGGTTAATTTTTCTGGCAGGTTGAAAATGAAAATAATCGAAAGCTGACAGTACTATGTTAACTAATTGCTCTCTCTCTCTCTCTCTCTCTCTCTCTCTCTCTCTCTCTCTCTCTCTCTCTCTCTCTCTCTCTCTCTCTCTCTCTCTCTCTCTCTCTGTTAGTCGGCACCTACAATTATAAATGCTAATCAGAATGACGATAACATGCTAGTCCAAATCCAGCCAAATAAATACTGTTCAGGATAAACAAAGAAACGATAATTCGTATATTTTTCTTTTTTTGTCCTGAATTTGTTTTGTTCATAGTCTCTACTAATTCAGTCCAGGTTTAAGAAGTTTAGCATTACATTTAGTCACAGCCATCATGTTCTACGTCCGAAGTTCTTTATTCTCTTTATTTTCTCCATTTAGTCCCATACCTATTTCACAATTTTAGTATTAGCCGCGTACACATGTCTAAATTTCAGCTTTTTCTGGATTGTTTTATTTTACTATTAGCTATATGCAGTAATATTTTGAATTTCAGCATGACTTTAAATAATCGGCGATTGTTTACGTTTTCTCCTCATTTTTCGTCTGTGGGTACTGACGTCCGTGACTGATTCTGATGTTTAGTGTTCGCATTCGTCGGCATTGTAATATTATTTTAGGCGCAGCCATTTTAATGCTATTATGAGTTGTCTTCCTTCATTGCAAAATGTAACATCACTGCAATATATGCAATTTCCATTAACAGCATGATTTCAAGCTTAGGTAATGAGCTTAGGTAAATCTGTATGAACAAAGTTGCACGAGAATAAAATAAAACCAGATTTATTAGACCTAAACATAAAGACTTGTTTACTTGTCTCTAAGGATTCTAATTAAGGGATATTAACAATTTGTCTGCAATGCTGAAGGTGAATGTTGTTTGTATCCGAGAGCCACCTACTAAGAAACTATCAATGTGTAACGATTAATGTGAATGCAATTATCGAACAGGATCTTGATATACTCTATATATAATGGCAAGTATTTAATATGAATGTAAAGTATCGAATTTAACTATAATTTACTGGATACGAGCGAGACGCATCCGATATCAAGTAGATATAAAATAAGTTTCATAAGAGCAAACTGTGCGAGATTAAGCTAATCTGAGCCTATGGTCTGGTCCCACTCATTCGCACATTGGTTCATACACTTTGTGAGAAAATTATGAGAATATTTCTTCATTCTGTGACTGCCCGTCCAATGTAATTTCTCCGTCTAAATCGTTAAAAACAATGGTTGACACTTGTCCTTGTGTGTAATTATTACCTGCCTTCTTTTGTTTTCAAACACTTTGTATGTTTCCCAAGAGTCATCATACACCACGCCCACGCAGGTAATTACTTCATGTAAGCCGTTGTCCTATTTCTACATTTACATAGCAGCGCGGGTGTAGTAACATAGTATAATAGATTATGATGCCGCATGCCAAGTTGTAGCAGCTCCTCCCCTCCCCCCTCTCTGAATATAACACTTCTCTTATCAATTTCGAAAACAAAAGTGATGCATTCAGCGTAATTATATCGGAAGAAAGGTTTCCCACATGATCGTCGTTATATTAGAAGAATAGTGTCGCACATTATATTCGTTATATTGGAAACAAGATGTAACGCATTAGTGAAGAGTTTTTATTGTTATGATCAACAACCAGATATGTCCGCTTTTATAATTCCCCATCAACTACACTCAGTCGAGGACACTATCAACCAGCCTTATCCGCTGGTGTCTATTCCTATACACAAAACTTCATTAACGATACTATCTTGCAGTTATGTCCGCTCGTGTCCATTCCCTTCCACTAAACTCCATCAAGAACACTATATATTATTCATGTTAGCTCATGTCAATTTCCATACACCTAATTCCAACAAGCACACTCTCTAGAAATCTTGTTAGTAGATATTTTCAATTTCGAATTCATATATCCAGTTCACATATTTCCTTGAAGAACATCTTTTTCTCTTAGCGGATGGATAGCGAGTTTCAATGAATATGTTAGTACGAATGCTTACATTTCATTTATGGACGAGTTAATAAAGTTGAACCCATGGTTGTTGCTATCCATGTTTAATTAATATTATGTATATGACTTTTGTCCGTGATTGGAGTAGAATAGTTATGGCCTACTTGATGTTTGTCATGTTTTAAGTCAACAATGAGCTGTTTACGGATACAAGGTCTAACCTTATTTATAAATGTAGAATGTTCTGGAAGCTAACATGTTAATTGTCACCTTGTAACTTGAACAAACAAATGTATTTTGTTATTTTAATACACTTGGTGGTCTCGCTTCTTTCTATTGCTTAGTTTAAGACAATAGTGTCTTAACTCTGTGCAGTACTCTGTATCTGTGAACAGCATACATTTTCAGCATCGATACGTAGCCTGTAATACTTTATATTCTTGTGCGTTACGTCTTTGTAAGAACCAAGTCAGATTGGTCGTTTTGAATAAATGACGCGTTTAGGATGTTAGACAAAAATGTTTACAGACGCTTTCAATGATCCGCGCTTGATTAATGGATTCCACTGAACATCATCAGCAACAGCAATTATCTAATATGAAAGAACACAATCTCTACATATCCCACAATATATACGCATTTAGTAAGTGTAGACGTGCTTAACCCTATGTATGTGGACGAAATCTATGCGGAAGATACTTATATAACGCATGCAGTGTCTCCAATTCACCAATTATAATTTGACCAAATTTACGAGAGCATTCTGGAATAAATGGCCTTTTAAGTGTGTCAGCCACTTTGTATGAGCAACTACATTCATTTGCAGACATAGGCGGTATTTGTTCCTGCTATCGTATGCCTGAAAATGATCCTATACTGTAATGGCTAAAGCTTCTTCCATTTTCACCTACTTTCTGCACTTTGCAATTCAACAAGATATTATATAACTACAACATATCATATCACAATCAAACATTTATATAATTCTAAAATTCATACTTGTATTCAAGACTTTTTCAATGTTTTAGGAATCATATATCACAAAGGTTATATCCCTGAAGTACACACTTAAGCGGTCAGCCTTGTCCATAGTTGATACTGAAACGTTTGTCTTCTTCTTCTGGCCTGTATAAGATGTTACCAAGATGTATGTACAAAAAGCATACATCCATATCCACAAAGAAACTAATCATATATTGTAAAACCTGGTGATACAATTTTCAGTTCTTTATCGTTTTATATATTTGTCGTGTTTATGGGACTGAAAAACCTCTGTTAGCAACACATAGCCAGTTGGGGATCATTGTTAAATATGCAATATAAATAAATATGTGCAACAATGAACACAATTACTAGTTAACCACACATCCAGTCTATTCATCAGATAAGTACTAGTGAAGCCATAATGCTCCTGCCATTACGAATTTATGCAGCAGGTTATTGTGGGACTTTTTGGCAAAGGAGAAAGCAATACACTCGAAAATTTCATCTGACAGGAACACCATCTGTGCTGCTGCTGATCCCAGTTACACGCATAGTAACCACCGCCAGTAACGTGGGAGAACAACCATGGAAATGCTAGAAAGTAGCAGATGGCTAAATCATCTCAAATTCTATAATTATGTATCACTAAGACGGCAGCAATATATTGCTTATATTTGATTTAGATTTACGTGTGATAACTGATGAGGATGGATCCCTACCTGCGCAATCGTAACCAGGTTCACAGAATCATGAAAAGGTGGTAATTTAGTTGAATAGTGACAAATGTAGCTTCCGAAGCTCTATTTAGTCAGAATATGAAGGTACGCACATCTTGTAATGAAAACTTTAAGGAAATATCACTGTTTTCATAGGTATTAAGGACTTGTGGTCTAAAAAAGATTCCCATTAAAAGTACAAGTTGTGATCTTTATATACAATCGTTTTAAAAAAAATAATGCATTTGGCATAATGCTGTTATAGCTTTTCGTGACTTATAATGGGTACGTTTTGCGATTGTAAATTATATTATAACGGGGTATTCTTTAGTACAAAGTAATGCAATATAAATCAAAACTAGCCCTTAACATTGTACCTAATTAAACTTAACTTAAAATGCTTTAGAAGCTAATCCTAATGTATTGACTGTATCGTGTTTAAAACCCTCGTGATTTAACATTATGGTTCATCAGGCTTATGACCGGATTAACCTGTCATTGTGTTGTGTCTTTCTTCAATGTACTTTAATATAGTATTAAATAACCAAACCAAAGAAATTATTTATTCAGCTGTTAAGGGTAGCTGGTGAACATCGCTCAAGGGTGTTTACTTTGATTTGAAAACAGTGTATTTCGGAAGAAAGAGTGAAAATACTCATTGTAATGGTTGCTTATATAATAAATTCAATGCCATATTGGGACCTCTGGAACTCAGATCGGTAACACAGGTTCAAATGTGTATTCAAATAAATGCATATACATTAACGAAATGTCACAGCAGAATATATTTTTGGCACATGACGATGGAAAGTTACCCATGCCACCTGCGCGTTATGCATATAACACGTTCTCTGCATCTTGTTATATCTTTGTTTTAAAACAATTAATTCACATAGTCACGTGTTCGTGTGTTATATCAACATCTGATAGCTACAAAATGTTGTATGCATGACAAACATTGTCTGATTAAATTCCTACTGGTATTCAGGACCTTTTCCAATATTGTTGTTAACTATATAATCACGAAGCTTACTTGTTTTGAGTACACACTTAAGCAATCTTGCTTTTCTGTGCTTGATATTCACTAAAGTGTCATCTTCTTCTTCCTTCGTTTATAAGATGTAACTAAAATGCCCGTACCGAAAGAGAAGATACTGTTGTTTGGGTGTTTTGTGCAAATCGTGAAAATTTTGCTTGTACGATCCTCGCAATGAACATTGAATTTAATTATTGCGTTGTTTACTGTGTATATTTATTCTTTGAAATGCCTCTGATTTTATTTATAAATCCTTGATTTGTAAACTCGTTTTCATTAGCCCTGTGCAATGCAATGAACAAACGTCGTGTACGTCTTTCTAATTATTCCTTAGGATCCAGGCGAGCTCCTTTTCCCAAATTGTTTCCCACACTGATTACTCGGTGTTAGATCAATAAGCCTATCACTGAAATTTGTAAATGTGTGGCCTTAACAATTACAGACAGACTAAGCATTTTTATATTGTAGTTGTTGTGATAGGCATATGTGAAAACGGTGGAGATCATTTGACCCAACATTGAAAGCTTTTTAAATCTGGACACAGCCTAAGTAGTTTCAGAGAAAACTTCGTTTAACATTGTTTGTCACATGACTATGTATTATGGCAGATCGACATCGTCATAGGTTTGAAAGACCTTCATGCCAGGATATAAAATATAAAGGACAAATTCTGATAAGATTTATTATTTTTGTGTTGAATAATACTGCCGTTTGTTTACTGCTAGCAACTTCTGCCATATTTTAGGTCTGATCGGTCTTGGTTTTGAACACATTTGAAAGACTGTCATGAGGTGGTCCTTCATGTGAAATCTCAATGGAGTTTCTTAGACACATGTTGGAAATTGCAACAGAATATGGACGGCTGAATACAAAAATTATGATTGTACCGTCAGTACAGAGAAGACGCGAATTAAATGAAAGTTTGATTGTTAGTGAGAATGATTTGGAATGGCAGATGCCCGTTGGATTGTAACAGAAGTTGGTAATGTCCGCGCTATTCCTGCATTATATGTTTTGCTTGATCCACCATTTGTTTTGTATGGGGCCATCCTGACACATATGATCGCTACTTCAACTTATTAACTTTCATAGACTTGTACTTAAGCTAATGTAATGGTTTTCATTTTTCATTCAAAATAACATCCTTCATTTCAGACAGGCAGATAAAAAGATAGACAGACAGACACAGAGACAGCGTTTCATTTTATGTGATAATAGCCTTGAAATAAATTGTTTATATTTAATTATGTTAGCTAGTAATCGGCATTTGCGACACAATAGTGTCATATCACTTGTCAATATTTTTATATCTTACTGTTACTCAATAATATTACTTCATACGGTTTCTCATTTTATTATTGTGTCATATGGTTATTTAATATTTTTCTGCGGCTTGGCTAAACATTTCAAAAGGAAAATGGGATTTTCACCTGATCAGATAAGCCTTCACTGGCACAAATGCCACCTAATGTTATGTATATGAGCTTGATTCTTGTGACTAAGCATATCAGTGTTTAATTGAGGCCAGTCATTCCTTGATTTAACAATGACGATGGGTATGTATCTTCTGGCTGTCTTTGCATTGATATGTGTTCGGCCAAGTATGTCTTTCCGTCCCTGACGATAGTATACATACATACATACATACATACATACATACATACATACATACATACATACACATATGTGTTATATCTGTCCTTTCTTTTTTGCGCTATCAGATCTAACATTTTTCTGACTTTTGAAAAGCTTTTGGAACATTCAACTATTCAAAACATGCCATTAGCATTGTTAATTTAGAAATGTGCAAAGAAAACGGTAAAGTATCAATTACAAAATATGTGCATATATTTGAAAGAAGGCCAAGTTGAACCTATCATTGTGCATGGATGCACCCTTAGATAAATGTGGCAAGTTAATTACTAAATTTACGTTAACAAGTTAAAGACAAAAGTAAATTTTAAAAGTGACCCATAGGCAGATCAATCCACGTTATAACAACGCAGTGTGAAAAACAATTAAGGTCATAAGGTTATAGAATTTTAAACTATTATCTTAGTAATATTATTACTTGAGAGTTTTTGAATATAAATACCTTACAGAATTTTCGGAATAAGTGTATTTGGGATCAAATATGAATCATCAAACTGTCTTATGTCATATTTCCTAATGTTGTACAGCTCTTTTTCAAACTTATAATATAATATTTTCTAATGTCGTACAATGTTTTTTAACCATTTAATGTCATTTTCCTACTGTTAAGCGAGTCTTTTCCAAGCAGTTTTATGCCATACTTCATAACCTAGTAAAACTATTTTTTCAAACCTTTTCAGGACATATTTCCTAATGTATTATCTTTTTCTTAAACCATTTCATGTCATATTTGCTAATTTTACAAACCGTCTCATGTCTTGATGACGAATGTAGTACAGCTCATTTTTCAAACTGGTTCATTTCATATTTTCTAATATAGTGCAATTCCTTTGCAAACCTTTTCATGTGATATTTTCTGATGTAGTATAGCCCTCATTCAAACATCGTCATGTCGTATGTCCTAAAGTAGTACAACTACTTGTTGCTCCAAACGTTCCATGCCATTATTCCTAATGCAGTACAACTACTTTTTAAACCGATTCTTGTGATACTGCCTAATGATGTAAACGCTTTTTTGAATCTTTTCATGTCATATTTCCTAATGTAGTACAAATCCTTTATCAGTTTCGTATCATAATGCCTTATGTAGTACAACCATTTTTAAAGCATTTAATTTAGTCCAGTTCTTTTTTCCAACTTTTGTATGATGCCTAATGTTTTACAACTTGTTTTCACACTTATTTCTGTCATAATGCCTATTGTTTCATGTCATAATTAGAAATGTAGTACATCTCTTTTCAGACTTTTTCATGTCATAATGCCTAATATAGTACACCTCTTTTTCAGACTTTTTTATGTCATAATGCCTAATATAGTACACCTCTTTTTCAGACTTTACTCATGTCATAATGCCTAATATAGTATACCTCTTTTTCAGACTTTTTCATGTCATAATGCCTAATATAGTACAAATCTTTTTTCAAGGCGTTTCATTTCATAATTCCTAAGGTTGTACAAATGTTTCTAGCCTCATATTTTTAATGTAGCTCAGCTCGTTGCAACACTGTTAATGTCATATTCCCTAATGTAGTAAAACTCTTTTAAACCCTCGTCGAGTCATAATGATTAAATTGGTATGACTCTTTGTCATAAACTAAATAACCGAAAAGACTGAAAACCGTCAGGATTTTTAAACTTAAAAAACAATTAAATTATCAAAGTTATAAATAAAGTTTTGAGATGAACGTACATTATTATGAGGTGAATCCAAACTATTCCTTATAAGGGTCTTTGAAAGTCCTAAACGAATGAAAAGTTCGTTATAAATATCAAAACCGAAAAGGCCCTGGTCCTCCAAGATCCGTGACGTTGTCAAGATGCCGTTGTCCAGAATTCCTTCGAATAAGTTATGAGCCTTTAAGAATAGTATTATTTTCCAAATAATGAGCACTTTCTATTTTCACTGAACAGTCGAAACAAATGTTTTTCCTCTCGAATAATATCTAAGTACAACTGAAAACCGTCTACATAGTCGCAACAGGAACACAAAATATGTGAATGATTGCAAAATAGAAATGAAACTTACTTCGCTAGTCTCTCTTTACATACACCGTCTATTAAAACTATATTTCGAAATAGACCCTACATGACGGATCACATTACTCATTTTGCGTCAAATGTACTTATTCATGTGACCTAGCCCAACCAATCGGAAGTTAATGAATTGCTCCAGCACCGTCGAAACTGCATTAGCCAAGGAACAACATTTATATATTATTGAGCACTTTAGTCGACTATTTTTGTCTGTGCTGTCTAAATAAAATCTATTTAAATGCATTATATGATACTATATAATAATGCATTTTCATTTCATTATAATTCTGTAACTTCCTGCTTAGTGTTATCCAAATTAAATACATATTGTTATTATTATTATTTTATTACGCTATTACTCTTGGTTGACATATGAGGAAGATGAACGAAAGGTGCATTTGGCTGTCCAAAATAAAAAAGTTTTAACGTGTATCCTTCCTTGGTATTTTCGCTTTTTTGTTATCAACTTTCGTTTTAACTCTCTCCCAGAACAAATTCATTCGGAAGTGGTCTGGCTAAGAGATGTGACCACAAATGCTGAGACCGACAAGCGGTCCTACAATGACTTTGACCTCCCTCATGAGCTGAGTTTTTACCTCAGACGCCGATCACATGATCTGACCCTAAACTTGAAGAGGAATCGTGGTATCGATCCAAATGCTGATATATATTCCTTTAGAAGATTGAACGACGGTCGATCACGTCTGGAGAAGACACTAAATTTGGAAAAGGAGGTAAGCTTTCAACGGATTCCAACTAAATGTGTTGCTTGATCGCTGATTTCCTAAACGAACAGCGTTTGAGATGGTATAGATACAGTAATTCTGACACTTGTAAGGGTTATCAAAACATTGTAATGATACAGTTTACAAGTGGATTTCTGCATCACACGGCAATCGGAATGAAGAAACACTAACACAATTACTGCAAAAACAAGGATTAAAATTTCTGAAACAATTGTAAAATTGAAACTAGCCAAAATTTTAAACCTGGCAGATACCATCGTGATACCAGCTTTTTTAGGTTGCGAAAAAAATCGATAAAAGTGAGATTGATTGATAGTATGATTTACATCGTTTGTAATTACATAGATGTGTTTCTTTGCACACATTAAAACATTTTAAAACTTAAGAAAAAATCAAGCAGAACATACACTAAATTCGATCAAATGTTAATCCATGTCTACTTTGTTTGCAACAATCGAGGTGTCACAACCTATTACATGTCTATGTATCTATGTATGACGGTAGTAAGCAACAACTGCACACAAGCACATGTTATATTAAGAACATTTAATCTACAGAAAAGTATATACAACTTTACTTTGTTAACACTTCATTCATTAAACAAATATTACATCTATTCACATAATTCAAGCTAAATTCAAAAGAAGCATTTCAAGAGTTCTCTGTTGATACAATTTTAAATTGCTCTAAATTCAAATAGGATCATAGCATGATGTCCTCATGGATTGTTTTATAATAGTTGTTACACAGGACAGATGTATTCTCCCACACAGAGAACAATGCTAGCCTAATTAGGACAAAATTATGCAAGACAACAGGGGATTGATATTTATACGCCCACACATGGAACAAATATATTTCCACACAGGACCGAGTAATGTCTGCCCACACAGGATATACATCTGGACCCTCACAGTGAAAAAAACAATACATGTCTCCACAGGACTGAGTCATGTCTGCCCAAGCAGGAAAGGCATCTAGACCCTAACAGAAACTAATAGATCAAGTACACGTCGACTTTTACTTGTTTGTCCAATCCAACAAAGTATTCTGCCGCAGAGAGACAGTCAGAGGGTACAAATAGACGACACCCTAGTACATTGATAACAACGCTAGCAAGACTACAGTTAGATCATTGTTCGTCTCTACAAGATTCATATAGGTGTATGTGTACTGCTCCTACATTTCAACCCTGCAGCAAGAATGTTGTGTTATACAAATCAGCTCTTTATATACAATATTCATGCTACTCCTCTCGCATGCAATTCGTACGTCACAGCATACCACGTACTGTGTACCTAAAGTAACTTTAAACCTGAAAAACTAATTGCTGAATATTACCTATACTGCATAAATTAAGCAGAGTGTATATAAAAACGGTTTAGCTATACAACTATGCATTATTCTGTCAGTTACACTGTTAGATGAACATTTAAGTAGATAAAGTAATTAACGATTGTGAACCTAACTAACTAACTTGTGACACGAGGAATAGGCTTGCATACTTTTAAAGATATTTGACACGTATTCAAATGAACTTTACGTTTTTTATTGATAACGGTAGCAAGAAATGGTTTTATCTTAACAAATTAACATACTAAATATTTGATTCCACCTTTATCCAAAATTGAAGAAAACAAGATTTGCTAAAATATAACAACAAAAGGAGTTATACGGGATAACATGTATAAAAATGTCTCCTCAAACAAATGTCAGTTGTAGAAATAAGTGTATTGCTCACAAGCTTGTGATATAAAATCTACTAAACGGGGTGCCCAAAACGAAATAGCATAAGATAAATAGACCATTTAATTAATAAGTGTGCCTTAAGATTATTAAGTGTAGAGAAAGATCTGCAATAGAAAGATTAGTATGCACCTTAGAATGGGTAAGTTTTCATAAATCAATAAAACATGACTTCCATTATCAGAAGAGTTCGATGCTGGAACATTCGCATATATAGAACAAGAAAAAAACGGCACAGGTGTCTCTATGCCTTTTAACCAATTCACATTTTTAAAGAAAACTAATAATTTAAGCAAGATATAAATTTAGAGTATTAAATAAATAGAAAATAATACAAACCTTAACGAGAGTACAATAAATTTTAAAGATTAAAAATGTTTTATTTTTGTTTCCATTTTTGTTCGAAGTGTCAACCCTCTATCTTTGATTTCTGCAGCAATAACATAGTTTTCTGAAAGCACGTTTGTCATTGATTCTTTTACCCTTTCAGTATATTTCAACCACTTAACACGAGTATTTATTTGAAGCCTTCGATTACAAATTTTATTATTGGAATGATTACCCATAATAATATTTCAAATTGTCAATCACGGAAGGCTGGTATTACTATTTTAGTTTCTACTTCACTATTTCAATTAGTATTAGTTAAAAACAAAATATGGGTTATTACCATAGCTCACAATAACCTTTCAAATTCTGAATAACAACTTTAAATCCCACGTCTCGTTGCACGCAAAATCCATGCAATTCATCCATACACGGTAAGCAATCAGCCTCCGTACAAGTACGTTGTGCATTAACAGCACCTGGTGGTAACTTTCTATAATTGCAAGAATTATTCTTTGTTCAGTCCTGTCTGTTCTGACATAAACTCTTAATTTATATGAAAATGCAGTCATTTTCCTTGCATTATCATCGCTTTCCTTGGATATAATAACGTCTTTCACAAAGCATTCCACCCATGTCGGTTGTTTAAAACAACATTGCTAGCATTCCATTTCACGTTGATATATAACCACATGAATAAACACCCGATTACTATCAAAACATTTGGGCTTAGCATTGGTATTGATATCAATACAGTTAGATATGGAATATACTGCTAGGTGTATATGGAGTACAATGATGTGTTGTATTTAGTAATGTAACTGTGAGATGTATCATCCTCAGTAATCAGGAGATATCTATATGCTGTGCGCAGAACTCATCGCTATTGATACGCTCCATGCACAAAAAAAATCTGAAATGGTGGCAAAATTTATTTCTTTTCAGCGGCTGTTGCACTCCAAGTTTTTAGGAAAACCGAATCCATCTTTGATTTAACACGTTAATATATCTTCGTCCAAAGATAGTCTTATCAATCCAAAATATTCTAATTTTTAGATAGATCTGAGTGTTGTTTTACAGGGTAGATTGCCTGTTCAAGATGACTTTGAATATCTATTGAGAAAGTTAAACTCTGTTAATACAAACATAAACGGAGAAAATCCATTTTTTCAGCGTTCATCGCCGCTGATGATCTTCAAAATGCCAGTCGTAACCATCTGTCAATGTGTGCGATGATTATTAGCACTCCTTGAAACAAAGTCATAGCGAAAACTTTTATAACTGGACAACAATTAAAACAATTTTACACTGTATGTATTCATAGGTCTGTCGAGGAAAATATATGAAACTATTTAGCTCAATTTAAACCTAGCAATTTTAATTTTATTTGGTTATGTACTCTGTGGATATTTTACTCGAATTGTTTTGTATGTTGAAAGTTGTCCTTCAAACATTGGATATCAATAATCATTACCCCAGTTAAAGTTATCCCCTCAATGATATTTCGATCTTCATATCAATGTTGCAAACATATCATGAATTGACAAAGTTCCTGTCTCGTTCTTGCAGTCTATTAAGCAAAAGAGATTCATTTTGAGTTAATTGAAACTTTGTAATTAACAATGAAATTTCTTTTCTAGAATGACATCTATAGTTTTTCATTTCTGGTTTCAATTTGACTAGAGAAACATATTTCATTTTCACAGTGTGTATTTATTGAAATATAAGTGTTTGCTTTACATAATTCATTTATCATCGGATAGAGGTTAGCTTTAAAAGCAAGTAGACTTTTCATATGTTTGTTTCTGTGTTTATTTCCTGATTTCATATTTTATCTATTAGTATATGTTCTACTCCGTTATTGTAAGAGATATACCCTTGAATATTCGTTCGACCTTCAAATGGCCTATACCTAGTGCCGCTGCAAATCATATCATCTAAATGTTAAATTAAGCGATCGCAGATGTTACTGTTTCTGTATATTTTAAAGCGTTTTCTCTATGTACATTATCATTCAATGCTTCCAGAGCGATGCGCTAAATTTCGTAAAGTTTCGATGAAAAACTTTACTAGCAGCTATTCTTGATAAATGCAATGAAAGTTACAAAAACTCTTTCACTGACTGAAATTGTTTCCGCACCTGTTTCAACCTAATTCTAACCATGGTATAAAATTTTGTATTTGTTCCATGATTTTGTAGCGTTCGATCTCCTTGACTATAACATCTTGTGCTCTCCTCTCGGGAAAATGTTCGCTAATTTTCTATACCAGTCCTTTTATTGAGAACCACTCCTTGCCATGTTTTTTACCACTAGCTAATTAGTTAGTCGTTTCCTAACTGGATGAATGAAACTGTTACTATTATCTTCAAACCTTCCTTAATATCCATTGTTAATAACTGAAAATGTGCAAACTACAGTTGGGTTTTCAAAAACATGGCGTAGGCATCAGCAATGGCCGTCTCTTTAAACGCCATCTGTATTTAAGAGCAAGATCATAGTAAATCCATAGAAAATTGTTTTCCCTTTCATGGTCATTTTCTTTTTTATTTAGTAAAGAAATAGGCAACACAAATTATTGCGGACTTGAAATGTTCTTCGAACACATTTTCGATAGTTTGCAGATATTTTGAGAAAAATGAAACGAGGTACGTACAAGAGTTGTTTTGTAATACCTGTTTGGTGTTCCTTTTTAACTTTCCCGTGATCATTTTCACGATGGTCTGTCAAGCTTTCTACTTGGATCTCTTTTTCTTTAACAAACTTGTTTTGATATTGCAGTTTGCCTTGTTCGCCTTCCATTTACTTGAAAATGAAAACTGGAAATTTAATTAAAGATATTTCAAGATTTCATCAATAGTAGTTCTAAGAGAACTTACAACATTATCGTTTGGTGGGAATCTAACTTGAAATGTATTTATACCTTACTAAGCAAGACATACCTATAACATGTAAAGTGAACTACAAAACATTATTATTGCAAACCGTATAAAATGCTGTCAGCTAAAACGGAATAATGAAAATAATAGATATCTTATAAAATGAAGAATAAAAGTAGATTTCACTATAAAAAGCATTTTAGACAAAATTGCGACAATAACGAAGACTCGAGATTAATTATCAAGAACAGAAACAAAATCGTACAAGTGCTCAAACAAAATATCATATCAGACACGACATTAAATATAATTTACCATTAAATCCGTTATGCTGAATAATCGTAAGTTTGGCAAATTCCGAAGATACTAATGATATTGACGTTCACTTTCAGTTACGTCATACCGTCTTCTTCTTATGATTCTCCGGTCCTTTGTAACACAATACATGTTTTCATTTATCAAACAGAGCATTAATGGTAACAACTGAACCGACTCTACAAATAATATAGTCTATTTAAAAGCAAAATATCAACGATTCAAAGAATAATGTTGAATGTTTGTAGCTAACTGCATTATACAGACAATGTTTAGCAGCATTGTGAAATCTGTACCTTATAATTATATTTACCGCACAATAAAAATCAAATTGATGCAACGATGCCTATTGTAATTATTTAATATAAATCAATTGATGCGGTAATGAATATTGTAACAAGTGTGGTTAAAGGTACAAAATGCCTCAAAATTCTGTTGGGAAGTAATTTTGCAACATTTTCGGATTCAATTATTCTTTAAAATAAACATATTTGACAGTTATCAGAAAGGATGAGCGAGTACCCTGCCAGTCCAACTGGATTTTGCACTACTCGGAAATACCTGGCCGGTCTGGTAGTTCTTGCCACCAACCCGACTAGGTAACCAACACAATTTCCCTACCTGTCCATTCCTAACTCAAAGACCAGCACACTATGCAAATAAGGGCCCATAAGAGTAACAACCTTTACGTGAAGTATATTAAAAAATTTTATTGTCATACATTCATTTTAGTTCCATATGCAAACCGCCTATTGGATTAATGGTACCTATATTTGATCTAATAGTGAATATAACTGCATCTCCTAGAGATTTGGAACTTAGAGCACCTCCAGCACGTAAACAGGTTTTATACGTCTTATTGATCACTTTCTCTTCCATTTTTCCAACTTTTCGCTGCTGTTTTACCGGTTATCTCCTTTCATTTTCTAATTGCAATATTGTGTCAAATATTTGTTTTTGCTCTGAATTACTTCAGATATGGTTACTTTATGCTTCTATAAAGAGCATATTTTCACTTTAAGCATATCCTCATTCCTTCTTTCTCTGTCTAGTGGCTGAAACCGATGAAGATTTGGAAATCAGACAAATAGAAAGCTCTCAACTAATAAAATGTACAATTTCACACCTTTCTCTGTTAAAATGGAGTATTACAATCCAATATAAATATTGATCTACCTTATAAACCGTACAGATAATAAATTTAGAAAATATTACTGATGCAGTTACTTGCCTGCCCGCATACCCCAAATATTGTTAGTGATATAACAGACGTACTGCAATCAACTTTCTCGCATATTTACCGCCCAACACATTTACATTTAGAGAGGAAATATCTACCTCATGCCTTTATACGTTCCAATTTTAATTTACACCTATTTATTTCAATTGGATTTGGCGTACTACCAAGACAGGGAGAATGGGGCATTCATGACTGTTAGATGTGTGAGACGATCAAATGGACAATGTGATAGACTCATTGTAAGTATGTTATGAAATGGACACGTATACAATATTCAGAACTTTACGTATTGCCTACGACCACAATTAGTATTCAGAAGCTATTTCTTGTACAGTGTATGATTCAATTTTATAGGGAGTGGCGAATAAAGCTGCCTAAAGGTGTAGCTTAATCAAAGCTTCACAGCTGAAACATGTAATAGAAGACATTCGCTTCATCTTGCTGTAGTGTAATCGTTGTTGCAAACATTGTTAGACGTATGCCAACATGTCTATGTTGTATGCTTTATAATCCTTGCTTATCTCATGGGTAAACCATTTCTGGCTTTCCTATGATACGGAAAATTGTGCTGGAAACATCATATCAAGGCAAGTTTGACGTCAGGGTATGATATTGGTCCATTTACGTATAACAACGTTACCTTTGAGATTAGGGATTTGTATGTTATTAAGATCAGCTTGTGAAAACGGGAAACATGTGAAGCTAGAGTCTTGTGCTGCAAGTGATCATACTTTAATAAGCCCATGAGTATTACCTCAGTAAGACAGTATTGTTATGTGTATCTATTTTACGTGAATTATTTTCATGATAACAATTTTTGTAAGGGCAATTTAGTTAGTGACAATTTTAATGCTAATATTCTATGATTGTATTTTGTGCTCTAATATAAGCAATGTATCAAATGGAAAAATTGACTAATTCATACGTCATAAAGTTTAGTCAAATTTTAAGTACAAGTAAACATCACATGATCTATGTTTTGAAGGTTAGACTAACCTAACTCCTCATTAGCTAGTATAACCTGAGTGACTCTTGATTACGGGTTCGATGTGCAATGCAAGTAAACCATTGAACTGTACGTTTGCTTTAGTAATTACATATTATCTTTTCAGATAAAAGAATTAATGTTTATAGTTCTTAATAGTGCAATAAGACTTGGAAGAATGATTGAGAGAATTACTTCATTTATGTAATTTAATTATCATTCGTTTCAATTACAGCCACCTAACGGTCATTTGAAACTATTTTGAATCATATCTGCACAGAAGTACTGTGAATTTGTTAAAGTATATTTTAGATTATAACATATTGATTTTTCTGTATTCTTGATACATCAGTACAATACATGCAATAATGTATATACTTATGGAACTCATTCGGATTATTCGAAACTTTTGAATTACTCGATTCTATTGGCATTGATTGAACATTTAGAACTTTACGAATTTATTCAGTATGATATATGTTATCTGTAATTCTTTGCATTGAAGGGAAATAAATTAATTTTTTCAAGTATACAAAATTTGGTGGCTGTCGTCATTCCTGCTAGTTTCCTTAAGGCGACAGAGTTGTAACAGAATGCATGGTTCTAGTTTGTATTTTGACAGAGCAAAACCCTTGAGTGATAGCTAATCATACCGCCAATGATGTCATACAAACTTTAAGAAAATATGTAGATCTCTAGAGTCAGTGCAAATAAACCCGACATAAATGTCATCTACCCTCAAAGCAAATGTTTGAAATCATACAGTATGAAGAGGAAAAGAGTGTATTTGAAATGGTTAAATATACAAAATTTATACAACAGTTTAAAAGTGTATTTGAAATGGCCAAATATGCCAAATTTATACACAAGTTTAAAGATGTATTTGAAAATATACAAAATTTATACAACAGGTTAAATATCAAATAAATATTATTAGGACAAATCAATATCTACTTCACAAAAGAAGAATTAGAATTAATGGAAAACAAAGATCGCTTGAAAACGGTATACGGTTTTTAATCTTACATTTCACGGATAAATTTCATTTCATATTACATATGACAAATAATGGGTTCCATGTTATATATTATACATTATTAAGTATGAGTGGAATGTTTTAAAATATTCATCACATTTTACTCTCACATATCATTTTTACATTAGAATGTGTGCTACATTTTTTAATTTTATGGTAGAAATATCACGCTCCTTTTGCCTTCAGCAATTGAACCCACATAGACAATTGGAATGTTCATTACTATGCCGCTCTAAATTTTTTATTTTTGATCATGCAAATCTCGTTCATAAAATTAGGAAGAGTCTTTATAGCACAAAAACGACTTATGCTTTTTAGATTCCTTCTCTTTTGTATATTTTGGCATTCAATAGGCATCTGTTTTAAGATAAATAATCAAAAACGTGTATCCACATATTTTCCTTGTTGCTAGGCGCATATATATATTCCACCTTAAACCAGAATGGAAACATACAAATAAAGAACGGAAATTATGATCTTCGACCAGCATACAGTGATGTTACATCGCGAAAAGTGTTAGATACTGTAGATCGTCATGCCACACGATATGTTCTACGTCACCAAGCAAATATCAAAAGAGATATTGCAGTCAAAGCTAAAAGTATGCACAATCTTTTCATTGTTTGAGAACCATTATATGCAGACAAGTTATGTAATTTTTCTGCCAGGAGGAAAAGGTTTTTTTTTTGGAAGGGGGTGTTATTATTGAATACTATTATAGTCATTCATGGATGACGCATGGTATATACATAGGACTTCTGATTTTGTAAAATGTTGTTTTGTTTTCTTCTACTTTGTTGAAATAATATCTGACTTTTAAAATCTAAATTGTATATTGATAGCTATCTTTATCGTTGTATCAAATCGGTGTTAACTACATTTTCACTCAGGACTGAAGGAGAAACGATAACTCGAGAATGTAAGGAAGCATATATTCGCTTCAAGCTTTTCTACTCTCTACAGGATTCTTCATTTTAACAAACTAAATCGCATCGTACCTCACGTGATGTGTAGTTTATAAAAGTATATCTTGTTCTGCAAAAGTCAATGAGCAAACCATTGCAAACGTACTTATGGAGCAACTCGAACGTTTTCGACATGGATATAAATAGCAAAGTCAGTTAAAGCTACTAAACTTCACGCTATCAGCCACATATATGACAGGTTTGTATAACAGAAAGAGAATAGTTATAGCGGAACTAAGAACTAGGATGGCACGATTCGATGGGATATTATAAAGTATGAGAACGGTTAGAAAAAGCTCGATGCTTACGGAAAATATCTGTAATTCGATTATAGTAAATCCACTCCAAGTTTCCAAAACATAGCTTTTCTACTGTGAATGTATCTAGGAATGGAATCATATATCATTTTGCATGGAAACTACTATGAGCAAAATTGCATAAATGTGCTCAAGAGCAGAAATACCAATAATGCGCAATGTGTTTTATTAATCATATTTATTGCAGGCTGGAACTAAGCACCCCAATTAACCTTTTCTTTTTTCAAATTCAATTCACAGATAAAAAAAAAAACAAGGTGAAGGCAGTCTACTGGGTCGATTTCTTAGGCCTGCTAGATTCAAGTATATGGGAATTGTAAGAGTTCACAAACAACTATTATATATATATGTGTGTGTGTGTGTGTGTGTGTGTGTGTGTGTGTGTGTGTGTGCAGCACTACGTCTATCAATCTTCCTTATTGTTTAATTATGCTCCAATATAAAGGTGATTATTCATCAGCATGCATCTGTCTACCTAGGTACCTATATATACCTACGTACCTGAATGACCTTATGTATATATCGTTTGATCAATATATTCCTGTCAGTAGTACAATACAATGGTTGTTGAAATGTTTATCCAGTTATGAACTTTGATCAATATATTCCTGTCAGTAGTACAATACAAGTGTTATTTCCTATTTTGCAGTGAGATCGAGATATGTGACTAATGACGAATCCAATGAGATGACTAATAACGAATACAATGAGATGACTAATGACGCATCGAATGAGATAATTAAAGTCCTATCGTTTACCGTTCTTGAAATGCTTAATAGCCGAATATTATAGAAATGTTAAATAAAAGCCGCAGACAAAATACAGTGCAATCGTTTTTAAGAAAACTTTTAGCTGCTATTATTTCCTTCTCGAGAGAGAATATTTCACAAATACTGGTTTTTAAATTGTACATATCTTGTTTCACACACATAAAAATGCACACGTAGATAAAAATATATTTTATATCTGTTTGCAGATTTTATTTGCTAGTAGGAACTGAAAAGGATACACTGGCCAAAAGAAATATGAGAGAATATTTCTCTCATGATTTCAACGGTGTAAGTGATCAATTCTAAGAAATGGAGCACATGAACATTACTTTATTTTACATGATGCATTTTTAAGCCCCCCCCCCCCCTCCGGCTCATGAATTTATGCATCGTCCGGGTTTTGGAACCGAAGGATGCGTACTTCAACAGGGCCTACATAAACATTATGAAATTGTGATACATAGAATACTTTTATAGTTGCTTGACTGCAGTTTACTTGATTTATTTTCAAAACATTTTGCAAATTGTAAATGTAATGCTTGTACAAGTAAGAGGAATGAAACTTCTCCAAGAGAAATCCTAAGTAACCATTTCCCATCAATAAGTATGTCGCCCCTCTAGCCCAGCTCCTTTGTAACATGTTTTTCGAACTCCGTTTTAAGCTGGACTCCTTTGTAAAAACCTTTTATATAAACAGGTATATTTGTAACACGGGAAGGCACACACACACACACACACACACACACACACACACACACACACACACACACACACACTTTTGCCCCTAAAAGTAAGATATACTGCTATGCAGACATTCACGACCTTGTCGTACGTATGTCCGTTTTAGAGAAGCTTAACCTCTATGGCTAATATGAATACTCTTTTAAAGAAAAACGTAAATAATTACAATCAGTTTACTTTATGACTGTGCGTGTCATATGCTACCAACACGTCATGTCATGCTTCTACATCTAAGATGAATTAGAAGAAATGAAAACAAAGCGAACATTATTTAGTACGTGCTGAGGTCAAAATCAGAATCTTGAATCGCACTTATATATTTGCTTCTGTGCTTTTTCATAGGTAAACCTGCTCTACGATGGAATAAAAGATCCTAGTATCGAAATTAGTGTCACCCTTCGTGCTTTTGTCGTATACCAGGTAAGCATTTTGTGAACGCAGATTCGTGTAAGTATTTTTTTTTAGTTTATTCGTGAACAGATAAATATAATATACATTCTTCGCTACAAGAACTGCAACTGTTTAACTGTTTATTTTATGTTGGGTGTGGAGGGAAGAGATGATTCCATGGAAATGGTATTTCCCTCCCAGTCAGAAAAATAAATACTAAAAATTAAACAATTCTGGCGGTTCCAGGATAAATTATAACACAGGACATTGTCTACATATATATATATATATAGTAAAAATACATATGTTTTACACCCAGGAGATGAAAAACATTCGTTACTCGCTCACACTGAAAGCAATTTTTCTTTTTATTGTGTGCTCCTACCTGTAGGCTAGCAAGACATACTGAACAACGTATTGAAGAAGCAAATTTCTTGCTGGATACCTCGCGATGTTAGCGGTTTTGCGTTTATGTTCCACTGCGGTGTGTTTCTTCACACATAAATAATTTAATTCCCTAGGTTACAAAGTGAACATTGAGATAAAAGGAACTTACGGTATTGCGACTTAAATCCAAAAATAATGCAAGAGTTAAAGACACAATTCCTAGTAATAAAAAATCCTGAATAAAACTCAGTTCAAGTCCTGAAGAGATCCAAAACTGAAGGCGATGATGTGTCTGTTATGGCTTGCGAAGTACTGATATGCCAACAGTCTCTTGTTGAATCACATAAATATTATTCCAGGTTTGAATTCAGTAAAAATTCCAATGAATCTCTTTATCCAAGAATTTTATCAGAGCACTTTTGTATTTCAAGATAAAATAATCACTTGAATTTGATAATTTGACGAAAATAAAATTGAGAGCAAACTGGTCACAAAATATTACAACTTAAAGTGCTAGATATAAAAACTCGACTGGTAAAATCCTCACAGTCACAATATAGTTCTCTACTTGACCTCAAGTCACAACTATCATTTTCTAAAAACAACCATTATCTATTGGAATATAACTTTCTAGAACGATCTAATAAGCCTTGATTATTGACAACACAATAGTCTATAAAATTCATTTACGAATCTCCAAAGCCCTGACAGTGATTAACATATTTACTCTTTCTTGTTTACCTGAATAATATTCCTGATAATAAGCTCATACAAATAGAGAATAATGCAGCTATTGTTAGTTGTTTACATAAATGAAATTAAAAAAATATAAAAGTCAATCTGGTCAAGCAGAAATAAATTCAGTTTTGGACATGTCATGTCCAGAATATAATGTTACATTACAATAACATGTAATGAAACAAAACATTTCAAACTAACAAACAGACAATTGAATTAAATATACAAAACAATATGAAAGAGAGAGAGAGAGAGAGAGAGATAGAGGGAGAGGGAGAGAGAGACACGGAGGGAGAGAGAGACAGAGAGACATAAAGAGGAAGAGCGTAAGCGACAGAGGGATGGAGTGTTATCGACTCTGAATTTTATTATTCTGTGTCTGGCACCAATGTGATTGGTTTAAGCATACCTTTGTACCTGAGTACGATGAGATGAATGATTACATTTTATATATTTATGGTATGTGTTCATTATCAGAATATCACTTGCATACTGATAGATTCATTTCTGGATGTGCATATGTAGATGTGATGACGAATAACGTTCTCGTTCAACTATCTATTCTTATCCCTCCTATACTCTATTTCTCTCTTTAACTTTCTCTGTATTTGCATCTATGGTAATCTTTTTACATCCGACCTCGTTTTATAACATACTGTGCAAGAATCTACCTGACCCACATCTATCCGTGTAATGAGAATAAATATGGAAAATAATGTGCATTTTCTCTACTTCACCTGTGTTGCACTTCTACATGTTATCACAAACACTGGAACTCATTTCTAAATAGCTGATACATCCTTTCTTATCTTCTCCTTTCTTCTTTGTAAGGAGACTGAGATTTTTTATTTTTCTCTCTACTTTGCATTAAGAACGAAAGTGACTTCCAACATGTAGAGTCTAAAGTTGTGCGCTTCGCAGGCGGAAAATCCTTAATTGATGGAGGCAAGTACCTTTCTGATATTAATATATGGGACCAGACAGTCGGCAACAAAAGCGGAATAGACTACGACCACATAATGCTCTTTACGAGGTAAAAACATGTGTTCCCAACTTAGCCAAATGTGTGGAAAATACGATGTTTACGATAGGGATACTCCCAAATTACGTTTATAATACACGTGATTAAATCATTGACAAATATAACATTTCTCTATTTGCATATTAAAGCTAAATGTTTAGTTTGAATGTTGTACTCCGCTGAGTACTACAGTTATTCCTGTCACTTATAGTAACGTTACTTGTGATAAATATGCTGTTGGGTATACATAAACTAATACACAATGTACATGTGCAGGTTTATCACTCAAAATCCATTTTTCATAGATATTGTTTTCATCAGGTTTCTTTAAAACATTTATCTTTGAATAAAATAGACATTTTATTGTAAATAAGAATATACTATTTATCCCGACCTATAAAATAGCATTCATATAAAATGATAGTCTGATCATTTTTCTATTTTAGACATGACTTGTTTGATGGTTTCACTAAGTATAATGAAATTACTGGTTTGTAACCGTTATCTGTCTCTATCTTT
>JAECUM010030655.1:0-22101 GCA_016617855.1 Megalonaias nervosa | reverse complement strand
GTAACAGAACCAGGATGATTATCATTTTCCCATCAAATTCATAAACAAGATCCGTTCTAAAAACGCCTGATGTCAAAAGGCCACATAAATATGTTTACCTCCAACTAATAATCTTAATATATAATCTTAAAACTTAGGCAAGAACTAGCTATATAATATGTTGTTTAGAAAAAAAAGACATTAATTAGGTAGGCCCAAACTTCTACAACCAGTTACGGGCAAAAGACATCACTTAATTCAAATTAAATATGCAGAGCACATAATCATGAACAAAAGCTACACACGACACAAATTAAATATACATAACACTGTCTGTTATAAGGTTTGTCTAACTCTCTGGAGTCCCCAGTGAAAATGTAGTAAAAGCATAGCCAGTCATCAAACATATTTAGTTGCTATTATTTATTGTCTTAAACTAACAAAGTCATTTACAAAAAGATGAATTTGATATCGTGGCATATGATAATCGCATAAAGAGACCAATATCATGTCTCTATACCTGATATGAGAAATATCTTGTCTCTATACCTTGTAGGAGAAATCGACATTTCGCTTTATTTTGCCTACTAATGAAATGACTTTTAGGAATTATTTGTCAGCGCAATGTCAACTACGAACTGATGCTCATAGGATCTGACAGCAGCTTTACAAATTCTGTCAGCATAATGTCAACTAAGAATCAACTACCCATAAAATTTTTACTAATTCTTTCAGCATAATGTCAACTAAGAATCAACTACCCATAAATTTTTACTAATTCTTTCAGCATAATGTCAACTAAGAATTAACTAACCATAAAATTTTTACTAATTCTTTCAGCATAATGTCAACTAAGAATCAAACTGCTCATAATATTTGTACTAATTCTGTCAGCAAAATGTCAATTATGAATCAACTGCTCATACGATGAAATAGCTTATTTAGGAATTCTCTTTCAGCGTAATACCAACAATTAATCAATTGCTCATTAGATCGAACAGCTGACTTTAACATATTTTTAAACCAATGTAAGCTTTTGTCCCACTATATTTTCTTCACGTGATGATCCGATCGGCGAGATATTCAACACATTTCTTTTGAGAATCTCCTGACGATTTTTCTTCAGTCGTAAAGTACATTGGCCTCTTAAAGAAAAATGTTCTTGATATGAATAGAATACTAAGTTATTTTCATTTTGAGATAGTATTATTATTAGCGATCAACCAGTTGAATAACCCACTGCTGTCTTCGTCTGTTTTCTTCTTTGGACTTTTCAGTGTCCCCTCAACGTTATACCACAAAACAAATCTCAAGTGGAATTTATGTCATTTTATTTATTAATATGCAATTTTAATAATAATTATACGACATACTTATTTATAAAAGGAGGAATCATAAGACAATCACTAACATTTCTGAATTTCTCTTTTGATGATCAAAAGATTTTTCAGTTAGCAGGTTTCACACACTTTTCGTATAAAATGCTCTTTCTCAAGCGCGTCTTTGCATTGTTTCTGTCACAACCACTGCATACAAATATCTTTGCAATGTATCATGAACTTAAAATTTAATTGTATTATATAACAATAAGAGAGCCGTTTCTGCTTTTGTTTCTGTCGCTAACAGTTTTATACATGTATATCATAGCTTAGATTCTGGACACGATAAACAGACGAATGATCCACGATTGTTCTACGACTTCGAAATATAAGTCAATTGAGCATTTAATTTTAAAAAAATCTATTTTCACGAAAAACACAAAAAGTAAGTGTGTGAAAACGATTGCTTCGACGATATATGGACTAAGAGTTACAATGAAAATCACGGCCACTGATCTCTTTCATGCTGAGTGTAATTCTGTGTAGTTAATTCCGTGACAGGAACTTTCCATGTTAAGCATGAGTGGGTTACTGAATACAGACGAAGCAGCTAGTTGTTCGATAAAAAAGACACATGTCTCCTGGCAGATAAAGTTTTAAAAAATCTAAAAGACACTCGACAAGAAAAAAATGTAAGCAATCTCTGATATTACGTTTCATTCGAAAGTGACGTTCAGTGCACAGTTATGCAGTCCATTGAGGATACTTTAAGGTGAAAACAATTTGATATTGCTATTTTAAAAATAAATTACAAAAACAAAATCAAATACCCTTGCACCTTTGTAGAGTTGAACTTAATTGGCAGATTTATTCATAATGCAGTGATAGAACAATAGCACAAAAAAACATTCAGCGTTTTACTAAATACAAGGACATATTCCTGATTATATCATCCTCGTGGTCAGATATGGAAAATTACAATAAATACCACTCTTTTCTACTTTCGAATAAGGGCGACCAGAACAAACTACTGTGTTTGTAAATATCGGAATAGTTACTGGAGATTTTTAATGTTGATACATTATGGATAAATCTGGTGATGTGACACAATTGTTTCATGTCTTAAAATTGTAATAAACAACGAATAGTACATAAAATTAAGTACCATCCTACATCGAACCTGACTTTCTCTCACAATGCATTACTTAGCTTCAATGTACTGTACTCTGTTGCTTATCGTGCCTTAATTATCAAATCTTTCCCCCGCATCAAATCTACTGGTATACATGAACAACACTCGAGTTATCTGCGTCTACAGGAACATCTCAATAATGAAATTCATGACTTATTGTAAGAATAAACATAAGATGTTAGCAAGGGATACGAGATTAATTTAATTAGAAAGCCACGATTAATTTTCAGAAAGTAGTTTCTGAAAACAAATATAAGTATTCATGTGCACCCGCCAGGAATAAACAGAGATAGTACTCCGAGCATCACCGGAAACAGTCAAGGAAAATAAACACTCATTAGATATAGTTTTGAGAGAGAGGTCATGCTGATGAAAGTATCTTTCTCACGTACGGAACAGAGTTGTCTCTAATTTATTCGAAGCCTTCATAAATGTAAAACTATTTAGTACGAAATTTGAATTTGTGCTGAAATTATGAACTTACTTACATTTTTTAGAATAAAGCTAGGACCATAGTATTGTCAGGATTTTCTTAACTTTTCTCCTGTACATACTGGACTGGATAAATGTTCAATGATTTGACACAATTTAAAATAAAATTCTGTCCCCAAACTCAAACTCAAGCTGCAAACCCCAAATCAGATATCATATCTACTGCATACCTACAGTATACATGTATGGTTGAAATTTAATCAGGTTAGAAGAGTCCAATCCGAGGGGATCAGATTGGTGCCATGAAGCGAGTTATAAATAATTATTCTAACGTGTATTTATATTTAGAACACACAAATACATTATTTTAAGTATTTGTTTTTACCCATGTCCTAGTGTGGTTTCGGGTCAGTTGTGGTTATGTTTTACCAAGCAAAGAATTGCCAATAAAGAAAAGAGAGGGAGAAAAAAAAAAAAAAAAAAATACTGAACAAATTTATAGGTTGCATTCGTGAGCACTCACCCGGAAGTAAGAATTGTGAACCCGACAGAAAACGCTCAGGATCATAGAAATTAAAGAGGAAATGACTTCGGATATACTAATGGCAGTAATAGGAATTGATCATGAGGCAGTTTATCGAAATGTTAAAGGTGTATACGAGAGACAAAATAAAGAAAGAAGGAAGGATAGATTGATAAATAAATAGATAAAAAGGCCAGGAACTATGTTATCCAAGTACACCAAAAATGTTATCATCTCATTTTCTTATAAATGTGACTTTAAAATGGTTAAAGAATGAAATATAACTCTATGAAGATGGCCAAATATCAATTTCTTACTTCCTGGCTGAAATGGCCCTGGGTGGCGGAGTGGTCTAATGCACTCGCCTTAACCGATCACTGCTACCCCATCTCTGTTCGCGTGGGTTCGAGTTCTCAGGCTCTGCCAATGAGGGATGCCAGAACGCTGCACGTAGCTTCCTGCGGTACGAAGGTTCTTACCGGGGTTTTAACAGGTTCTTCCTCAACCAATTTATACTGGCCGCCATTTGTATCCTATCTCGCACTGAGAAATGGCGTTTAAACCCCAAAACAACAACAACAACAACTTCTTGGCTGAAACCTAGCACAGTAGAGTTTTGACTGTACGTGGTCATCTTAAATGTAAGTATTATTTTTAATAGTGTTAAAATGTTAATATTTTGTAACTCTATTGGACTTATTCATGGAAGGAAAGAGACACAAACGTTTGAATTTACAAGGACACCTTAAGATGTATCATATTGTTCGTATAGTGACGTGATAAAAGGGCTCTTTTATCTTCAGGAAGAAGACTACTCAAATTCGTCTAGAAATTGTTCATATTGAATTGAATCGAAGGTTTGGAGGTACTGAGTATTTAAAAAGAAAAACAGACGATGACTCATTTAACTAGTTTTCTCACCAGTGCGTTACTGTAATGACCATCTTGACTGGAATTTACAAGGATTCAATGAAGTTTCGTTCTGGATTAGTTGTTTGTATAAAATGTATCTTCATATTTTTCAAATATTTAGCGGACACGTTATAAATATCACCTTACCAAACATTGTAATAAAAATAATAGGTCACAGTACTTGAAATAACCTACAGCAACATTTTCTTCTCAGAACGTGAATTAAAGTATACTGGGAGTAACGGTGTAAGTGCAGTTGAGCGTTATCATAATCGCTAATTTTATCAGCCAATCAGATAAAGTCTTATATCTTCGCATTTGGGAGGCTGAGCAGTGTGGATGAAAGCGTCAATGTGTGCCCAGTCTTTGCGTGATAGATATAACAATGGAATTTTAGAGGAATTTGTATAAATGTACAATTTTTAGGAATGTAATTTAAATTTGTATAAATTTAATAAAGATGATGATTGTTAGAATTTTTGTAAAGAAAGGTAGCAATATAGTACATACATAAGAAAAGCTATTTACGCCAGTAACATTCCCAGCCGCTGACATAAAAAGGGCATAATGAGAGAAATGAATACAAAGTTTTTGACGAGGCAAATTATGTTTTGGAAGCTGAATGCAAAATGGAGAGCTCTTCGTAGTTTTTCGGAAGCACGAGCAGCCATCCGCGCTTTAGGAACACGTAAGTTGAAACTGGGTGTTATTAGCCATGACCTATTAAGGACAAAGCAAATGTCTGTCAGTATTGGAACAACTATATATACACTCCGCTTTCGACAGCCTAGTCAGAACTGCTGCGCTGCAGACATCAGGTTCTGACTTCCTTTTTCCAGTTCGAACCCAGTACCTCTTAGCACAATGGCAATGTAAAATCCACATCGCAGGATTGACACCACCCACAAAAAGGAGGCCAGAATGATGCATTTTTCTCTCTATCATTCTATCTGTTGAGCTTTACTCAACAAACTGACCGTAACAATGGCAAAAGACCCAGTGAAATATTCTTTGCGTAAAAGAGACACAATAATCCTTCTCCATAGTTTTGTTATACAACTTTACTGGGCTGATGGCAACATAAATAGATACGTTGTTTACCCGTTTTAAGACCGCATTTTTTTCTTATCTTCTCCTATTTTGGTTTTATTTTTTCTTTGTATATTTCCCTGTCAATCTAATATTGCTCTTGGCTTTTTTGTTAGTGTATGTTTTGTGGATGTAAATTATTTTCCCCCTGACTAAGTGGTTGTTTAGCTTGAAACGTTAGGAAAGTGTTCTGTATTTGCGCCGTTGTTAGTTTTTATGTTCACATATATCGGGCCTGAAGGTGTAAAGCCTCTATCTTGTAGTATTGCGACACAAAAATATACAGTTGTATGTTATAGGTTATTTTCATATATTTGAATGCATCAAAGTTGAAATGATCATCCATTTCGTACACTCAAACTTTCATGTTTCTTTATTTTGAACTAAATTTGTCCTATACAATACCAAGAACCAGGATGACTACAAGAACTTGACTAAAAGATCCATTATAAAACTATACAAAAATCCGCAAAGATAAACAAAAATGTATGACTTCAATGCGCAAATTTCAAGAAGTACAGTTGTTGGATACGACGTATATTCGTTTATTTTTCTCTGCATAGGATTATTTTGACAGTTAATCAAATGGCAGAGTGCGTCCACACCGCAACCGCACAAAATACTCAGTCACATTAAAGACGATGGTCGCTCTGTATCACTTGTCTTTTCTTGGGGCAATCATGTTATTTCCAAATCGTTTATTTGTTTCCTATTGGTTTATGTATTCTTCATTAAAACAATTTATATCAATCTCAATATCTTTGGAGCAGGACATGGCTTTCGACTAATGAGATGTGATAAACAGCATTACCTACCTAATTGTCGATTGTCAAACTTGTACATTAGCTATCGGTGCTAATCCATCATCGAATCAGTCTTACATACTAAATACCTCTTTAAAATTTATGTTTCAATTTTTTTTTAAATTCACTGATTTCAGTATTATTTTTACAAGGGCACAAAGTATGTATGATACCCGTTGCTGATAACAAAACAAAAAATTATGACAAGGAGAAACAGTGTGGCAATATTTCTGAACAGGTTGATCCATCCGTCGTACAGTCCTTCCCTCTCCCCAGATCCTGATTTTCTCGTCTGCATGGGATACCATAAATACTCTTCCAGTCTCAAAATTGCCTCTTCTGCACCCTCCCATTTCCCCGGACCTTCTAACCGCCATTGTTGGGGAGAAGAAGGACCAAACACCACGTGGTACCATAATTTGGGGTTCTCAAACAGGAGCTTCCAAAGCCTTGGTCGACATCCGATGAAGCCTGCAAGTTCATCCATATATTTAATGAAGTATATCTGCAAGCTGTATCGAGGCGAATCAACGTATGTTTTCCTCAGGTAGTCTCTCCACTTCTCAACGACTTCCTGTCTCTTTCTTGGCGGTGGAAGAGTACATTTTTCGGCGAAGATTCTCGCAGCCCATCGCGCCTGCATCTCAAGAACTGGAGGAAGGGGACCGAACGGCTGGACTAGTCCTATCACGGCCAGAGTGCATGGCTTGAGGTCAACTGGGAAGACCAGTTTATAAAGATAGGAGAAATGACCTTCCACTTTGACAATAGAATCATCCAGGAATGGGAAGCTGTACTTGTACCCTGTCCCAAGGATAACCACATCAATGTCGTCTGCTTTCGATCCATCTTCAAATATGGCGCCTGTTTCAGTGAATCGCTCTACGTTCTCATGAATCGAAATTGCGCCAATGAGAATTCTGTTGGGTAGGTCATCGCTGACTGTAACTTGGCCACCCTCAAAGCGGAAATTAGGTGACAATCCGTAGTTCGCATGACGGTAACGATAGTTGATTTTGTGGAAGTGGACGGGACGCATCAGGGAGTGAGGAAGTGCTTGCCGGAACCTCGTGATAGCTACTTGATCGTAAGGAGAACCAAACTCTCCGGCACGCTGGATGCAGTAAGTTCCCCGCCGAGTGCTTATCATCACCTGCAAAGAATAAGGTATGAATCAGATATAAATACCCCCTTCCCTCTCTCTCTCTCTCTCTCTCTCTCTGCGCATTCTTCTTCTTTCAAGAAACCGTTAATAGTCTTGTAACATTTACTTTAATTGGCCGAAAGAAATGTAACCAAAGTGTTAGCACATATTTAAAAGCAAAAATTACATACAATATATTTTGCGCTTAAAATTAACAAGAGCACTGAGAGCAATTAAACTATATTTACATGTTTAGCATGGCGGCTGAGCTCACAGGCCACATCTGCTGCTGAATTTCCAATGCCAACCACAAGGATACGTTTATTCTCGTAACCTTTGAAATCCTTAAAGTCACGGGTGTGTATGACCTGGCCTTTAAAATCTTTCAGACTTGGGAAGTCGGGCTTAATTGGCTCATGCAAATGGCCGTTACAGACCATAACAAAATCAAAAACTTCTCGCTGGAATTTATCACTTATCAAGTTTTTGTAGGTAACAATCCAGCGTCCAGTTTCATCGAAATCATCGCTTTTTTCAATCTTGATGACTTCAGTTCTAAGTCTTATATGCTTTCTCAAACCAAAATAGTCTGCATACATATCAAGGTATCTTTTGAAGTGAGTATGGTGCATGAAGTTAGGAAAGTCCTTGGGAATGAGAAAGTTGCTATAGCATGTAAGGCCCTTGCTAGTGTTGATGCTGCACGAGTTGTACAGACTGGGGTCACCTTCCTTGGATTCGTGACGATAATGCCACAAGCCTCCGATGTCATCATCTTTTTCATAGGATACTGGCTCAATTCCTTCATCAAGACATTGTTTAACTGCTGCCAAGCCCGATACACCTGCGCCAATAACACAACAACGTTTAGACATCTGAAAAAAACATATTGGTTAATGACACATAGACGTGCAAAAAGAAGAAAAAAATTAGCTGGTGCATATGCATCTCAGAAGCGAAAAATGTTCGTTTTTAAAGGTAAAAAAAGTTGGAATTAGTTGAAATGGGGAATGAATTCTAGCATCAAATAAGCGGCTAATTGGAGTTCGTGATAAAGTCTACTCCTGTTTGCAATATATATTATCATTGCTCAACTGGTTTATAAACGTGTCAGAAATGAATGATATTAAGGCAGCTTTTTCCCAGTTCTTGTCCTGCAACGGAGTTAAACCACTTTCTTACAATTTGGGATGAGAATAGGTCAAACAAATCAAACGGAACATTTTCATTGGTATTGGTATTTTGTCCCATGACGAAATTAAATTCATATTGATAATTTTAGAACATTGCCATTGTTGCACACGTCGAATGTACAGAAGCAGATTGTAAAGCCTATATGTTACCATATATACTCGCTTCCAAGTCCATTACAAATACAAACAAAATAGACCATATTTCATGTCAAATAATTCTTGGGCAGATTAGGGTGTATATTGTTTTTTCAACCAATCACTCCTAACAAACTGCATAGACACAAATCTTTAGGAGCATTATGCGATGGCTGATCTGGGTCTGAAAAACAGTTTGCGGTTGACTGTTCCTAAAAAGCGAGTATAATCACTATATTGAAAATATATGATTTGAATGATAGAAGGACACCGCTTTTCGAAACAGGAGTCTGTTGTTTGTCTTTATAATATAACATTTCCCATGATAATATTGATTATATAACTTTTAAGTTATGGCGTATACTTTGGCGATGTCGAAATAGCCCTAAAGTAGAAAAAGGCGACTAATGCAGACATATAGTTTGGCTATGTAGAATAGCCCTAAAAGTTGAAATAGGTGACGGATGGATGCATATAATACGGCTATGTAGAATAGCCCTACAAGCTGATAGAGGTGACGAATGGAGGCATATAATTTGGCGACGTAGAATAGCCCAATAAGTTGAAAAAGGCGACGAATGGGGGCATATAATTTGGCGATGTAGAATAACTTACAAGTTGAAAGAGGCGACGAATGCAGGCATGTAGTTTGGTTATGTAGAATAGCCCTACAAGCTGAAAGAAGCGACGAACTGAGGCATATAATTTGGCAATATAAAATAGCCCTACAGGTTGAAAGAGGTGACGAATGTAGGCATATAGTTTGGCTATGTAGCATTGCCCTACAAGCTGAAAGATGCGACGAATGTAGGCATATAACTTGGCGATGTATAATAGCCCTACAAGTTGAAAGACGCTACGAACTGAGGCATTTAATTTGGCGATGTATAATTGCCCTACAAGTGGGTTGATTTCTAACGTCACTTCAACGCCTTATAGGTTAGATGTTGCCGAGGAAATGTGAGCTAAATGCCTTTTCCAATAACGCGCCGAGGCAGCTGACGTGGGTTGCTTCGGCGGGTATTGAACCCGCGATCCTTAAATTACGAGTCTGATGCTTTGCATCGAAAAGAGACTTATTGTTGGAATAGCATATGTGTATCGGATAAAGCAATCTCCGAGTTAGAAATCCAGACGTTCATCACCCCAATAATCTGGCCTAAAGTAAATACCTATATTACTATTATCTTCTTACTCAACTAACTACAACACATTTATTTGAAAATACATATAAGAAAATAATTTTGATGTTTCAGAAGTAAAATAAAAGCCTTCAAAGAATACTAACAATAATTAATTCTACTTCAGATAAAATAAATTTTACCTTGGAGTCAAAACTGGAAGAACGTAGACTTGCGAGCTGCTTTGTTTCTTGTCACAATGCCAGGACTGGTGACATCTTATGTCGTGTTCTCACGGTGCTGGTTTATCTACCAATCCAGCATTATAACACTACACGACACAGTTCATTAAGGACTAAAGTTGTACAAAATACAGTATGACAAAGGTTGGCACGATATGAAATGGGGCTGATGTGCCACCAATTAAACTCAAAGTTGCAGCTGTTTAAAGCTGTAAGAAGCACAATTGCAACACAGTTTTCAACACCTGCAACGTATCGGAAGCTAAAAGGCATTTATTACGTGAAAGAGGGTTAATACAATAAATTAGAATGAGTCAACATGCTTTTATTGTTGTTTTGAGTTTAACGCCATTTTTCAGCACATGATAGGCTATACATGGCGGCCAGTATATCTGGTGGAGGAAGAACCCGGAAAAATCCCAGAAACCCCTTTGACCACTTGGCCACGGGAGGGGGGGGGCCAAGTCAACATATAGTTTGACATCTATTGTAAAGACTTAAATAGTTAACAGACTTCTTACGTGCAAAAAAACCTCACAGACTAATGCTGAATAAAAAGAAGAAATAAAGAAGTGAAATAGACACTATATCCCGTCGTAACATTTATCAGTAACCGATTAAAAACCCCAGTGTCGAATAGAATTTCCGTCGGGTGACAGAAAATACAAAATTATAAGGCGGGAGAGTATACAATAGACGCAGGCTCGTCGTATTTTTATTAATCAACCCAAACGTCCTTTCATTTTGAATTTATTAAGTCTTTCACCAGACTTCATCAATTCAGAAATCAGCGGCTAAACATCTAATCCTGTAAAATCAGCGTGCTGTTTCACAGAGGTTTTGTCATATATACAATATTGTTACGCAAGGTAAATGTTTTGACACCGAATGATTTTAGAAATTTGTTACTTAGTGTAAAATGTGATAGGTATCTGTGTTTTACATTTGCCGAAGGTATTTGTTTCAATTTTTAATATCAGTCACTAGGTTGAAGATAACCTCTACCCATCGCATCAGACACAAACAATGAAAAACTAATGAAGTATAGGTCTTTGCAGATCTTTTAATTAGATCTGGAATCTGCAAAGAATGACATCAATTGAAATTAAAAATACAACAACAACGAAACCCCAATCCAAACCTAACCAAACAAAAAAAGCAAGTATAAAAAATGGACATAGCCAATATTAAACTAAAAATTTAACGAGTAAATCACAAGTGACAAAAATCACGTTGGTAACAAAACCCCAGGCAAAATGTACCTGATGTTATATACAGATAATTTTCCAACGTAATCTAAACCAGTTCAAGTGACCTGAGTGAGATCACTGACCGTTAGTGCACCCCCCTCCTCAGAAGATGGGTTCTCAAGTTGTATTGACTTGACTATTGCTTTAAGTAAAATCTTTAGTTTCTTATATAGCTAATGGTCAGAACATTATTTATTCATGGAGATATGGACAACACAAACCACTTCAAAAGAAAATCCTGCTCGAGTATATGTTGCATACCCTCCGAAAACAGGAGCATTACAAGATACGTCAAATGATAGTTTGGTTAGTTCTAGCCTTGTTTCCTGTTAAGTACTAAATTATTTATTGGACTACTGAAATAGATAAGTAGAACCTATATTATTTGACATAAAAACCAATTTACAATTAAGAAAAATTGTTTACAGTGACCCCAGTGACACTCGTGATATCAAAGGAGCAGCGTTGAACTAGAGTGTGAAATCATCGATAAGTATAGGTAGGAAGACCGCTTAACAGTTTCCATAAAGTGGAGAAATAACCTCGAATGTAGTTGCAGGAATACACATCACTTTGATGGATTTAGTGAGTAGCCCCTGGCGGAGCGCACCACATAAGCTGCAAGATTAAAGGCCGACGAAGTTCCAATTGTAACTTTGTCTCCACATATATTACGACAGTAAAGGCTGAAAATGTTCGATTATGACTTTGTCTCATTCAACCGCTATACTGTCCCAAGTAAACGAAAGTAGTTCAAAACATAGTTTTCAATGGCGCTGAATTATATCCGAGGCTACTTTCTCGAACTGACTGAAAAAGACAGACTATGTTCCGACTGTCGTAACATCCTCCACGTTTCCGTCGCATGGTGGAGAAAGACCTAAACTATCCATATCTTGTTCTAAATGAGACTATTACGACCCATCCATAATAGTTTATGGAATGCGTTTGTGACTTTGCAGTCTGGTACCGTGCTTTCTTCACGCATTTGTAACGAACTGAAGAATGCCGGGTATCAGACTAACTAGGTACTTGCCGGCCTACTGACTTAAAAAGACATCGATTATCCATCGAAACGTCCTCTGTCTTTTCCGTCGCATACTAAAGTACATGTCATCGTAGTCATATAAGAGCATTTACTGATCTTAAATAAAATGTTAATTTTTGTTCTAAAATTTAATTTACAGTAGTTTTACCAAAGCCTGTTCATTCCAGATTGTTGAGTAATCGGTACCTTAGCTGTCATCAAAAAACTTCTAGGCGAAAATCATCAATCGCCAGAGACTTTTAAAATGGTAAACTGGCACAAATTAAGCTATGAAAAGCGGAGGTCGTGTCAAATCATTACGAGTGCAAGGGATACTATAAATGTTAGTCCAGTACGTGGCGCTTTCATGACATCACAGTGCGACATTCAATCCTGATTACATTGGATCACACTTATCGCACCAACTCGGCTATTTCTGCGAGACAAAACTGGGCCTCGGATGCATACCAGTGCAGTAGTTTACAGAAAACGTACATTTCGTTCGTCGCCGCAAATTTATTCGCAAGCAAGAGCCTCGATCTATTCGGACCAACTCTTTATTTATACGACTGAATTGAACGAGAAGTTGCGAATGAAATAAAAACCCAGCAACAAAACAAATTCCCCATCCCCAGTTCCAAACAGTCTCAGCTTCACGGTCAATCTTTGTTTTGTAAATAAAAAAAAGTGGTCCGAGCAGCAGCTAATAGCAACTATAGGCATACATGCGAGTTATGACACATAGGAATGACCTCGAAGTTGCGAATGCGTAGAATTTACTTGGAAGTTGCGAAAAAAAAAAAAAAAAAAATACTTCGACGCATTCGCAACTTCTCAGTCAGTCATTGTTTTATAAAAACCCGAGGTGGTCCTAATGGCAGCTATCAACATATATATCGAGGTACGATCATCTTCGCTAGCCAAGGTTCCGATATGATAACCCTGTCTACACCTTGGCATATCGAGCAGATATTTCTGTGCTTCGGATCTGTGACTTTCATTGGATGTGGCGGAAAGCCATCGAATCCAATAAAAATTAAGTTGTTCGAATTTGAACATTGTTCCTACACGATCGAGGTAAGGGGAGCACACAACTTGAATGGACTGATAAACAAGCAATTTTCTTCTGCCTGTCCATGTTTGTACACATACCTTTCATTCAAGTACACCTGTAATGGTCTCCCCCTGGTACTAAGTAATGTTTTCGATGCTAAACTTCCAAAGTATCCTTTTAAAGTCAATTGTCTCCGCCATTTTCGGCATCTTCGCTAGCCAAGGCTCCGATATGATAAACCACTCTATACCTTGGCGGATCGAACAGATATATTGGTGCTTTGTCCTAGCGACATCTATTGGATTTCGTGAGTTGCCTCTCTTAGTATGCAATGCCAACTAACCAATAGCGTAGTGCATTGTAGATCGGTCGAAAATAGTAGGGGCAATTGATCTAAAAAGGATACTTTGAAAAATTTAGCATCGAAAACATGACTAAGTAATTTTGATTGGATGCGGTGGCTTGCCGCGGCATCCAATGAAATTCACAGATCCGAAGCACATAAATATCTGTTTGATACGCCAAGTTGTAGATAGGGTTATTATCAGATCGGAACTTTGGCTAGTGAAGCTGCACTTTCGGCCGATGTACAATTGCACCGCTTCAACACGTTATTGGTTAAAAGGCACCACCTACTAAGGGAGGCAACTCATGAAATCCAACAGATGTCGATAGGACAAAGCATTAAAATTTCTCACCCATGCGACATCTAAATCTACCTGTTTTGCTAACCATACATTTCCTATCTCAGTCTAGTCATATCAGACCAATCGTCTCAGTTAAGGTGTCCACGCGCTACGGACTACTTTATCAAGGGACGCAACCATTGTTGTCTTCTGCTTGGCCTGATGGAGTTATTTTCTGATCAAACAAACGCTAACACTTTGGAACATTTAACAAAATAGTTTTTGGAGGAGAGAAACAAATAACTTACAAAAAGAAGATTTAAAAAGAAAACGATAAAGATAAGACAAAAAGAAAATGGACTACAAGCTAGGAAACATATTGACTCTTAAAGGTTGAAGAACAAAAATCGTAAATGTTTACCACCCACTAGGTACCTATTCCATGTATACAGCATGCTTTTTGGACAATGGAAGTTTCACAAATTATGCTAAACATGAACTATTAATTTCAGAAAACTCACCAAAGCATGAAGCAGAAGATCTTTCCTTTTTTTTTTGATGACTGGGAAACAAATGAAATACATGTGTCTCTGAAACCGAACCAACTTTCGTCGGAGAAAATAACAAAATCAGGAGTTGAAATAAAAAACACTGAAACGGTCAAAGAGAGCAGATTTACAGAAGTGGACGAACAATTTGTCACAAATTTTGTTTTAGAGCATGAAAATGTGAATACCAAACGCAAAACATTGGGACACATAAAACTACTAGAAGAATATCTTGAGAAAAACAGTGAGACGCGCTCTATACATGAAGCGCCGGCACCTGCCCTAAACAACATTCTCTCAAGACTTTTCCTTTCAGTTCGTCAGAATGATGGAAGTGAATACGAGCCAACAACATTGAGGATTAAAGTAGGGCCTACATATTGACTGATAACACACAATCTGAATTAAAGAATAGTGTATGAGCAAATAAAATGATGCATAGCGCAACTGATATACTTTCAGTTTGTTAAAACAGAAATGAATTTTTGAACGAGTGCAAGAATGAATAACTAATTACCCACAAAAAATATTATGTAATGAGCACGAATTTTATTCATAGTTTTAAAAGGCAAATTACCTTATAAATTAAAGAACTTGACTGATTAAGCAATTTAGGCCCTTCCCAACTTTGATGACAAATGATACAAAACACACACACAGAGAGAGAGAGAGAGAGAGAGAGAGAGAGATTCGTTACCCGCCCTTCCCAACTTTGATGACAAATGATACAAAACACAGAGAGAGAGAGAGAGAGAGAGAGAGAGAGATTCGTTACCCTAGGTACAATGTTGTTTATAAATAATTATTATTTATTATACATATGATGGAAAGTTTTGAACCATATCTGTGACGAAACTGATACAATTGCAGCTTGGTTTATGGCCCTGAATTTTATCAAGCAAGAGAGGCCCTAAAAAGTAAACTGAAAGATCTGAAGAAGAAAGGAAAAGGAAACAAACCCCAAACTACTGATGCCGTAACTGACGATGACATAAAAAAAACTGTATGAATACTCGCTTTTGGGCCCCAGCACACCGTCAAGTTTACTGAACACTTTATAGTTTAATAATACTTTGCACTTTGGGGTACGGGGAGGGGAAGAACACAGAACCATAAAGCGGGGAGACATATCATTAATGCAAGATTGCGAACTTAAACTAGAATATTTAGAGTTTAACGAGAGACAGACGAAGACGAGGACAGCGGAAGACATAAAAAACACGAGAAATGAAAAACCAAGGATGTACGCTAACCCTCTATTTCCAGATAGATGACATGTAACTATCTACAAATTTTTTATGAACAAACGTCCAAGTAATTTTTGTAACCCTGACCATCCATTTTACCTTGCCCCTGTAACTCACGTGCTCGCACCCGGGCCAAATGAGCAATGGTTTTTACGGGCACCAATTGGTGCCCGAAAGCTTAACTCGCTGATGAAGAAAATGGCTATGAAAGTAAACTTGCCTGATTTGGTTTCTAAACGCATTACAAACTCGAGCGTGAGAAAATATCTATGTCAGAAACTAATAGAAAAAAATGTTCCAGACACTCAGGCTATACACATCATTGCCCACAAACATCCCAACTCTCTCAACAACTACAGAAAACTTAGTAACAGCCAGAAATGTGTTATGTCAAACATGCTTTCTTCTAATTTTGTTAAACATCCCGATTGTGCCCCAGTTGAATCAATTATGTGCATGCAATCTTTGATGACAAATAATGAACTTACCAGCCAGAGGGAATCATTTATCCGCCCACACGTTATTCCACAAGAAAATTTTCCTGTAGCATATCCTTCCACTACTAATAGCAACACTTGCCATTTTTCCAAGACAGAAAATATAAATTTTCCAAGACACCGTGAACTTGAAACTTCATCACATGGTTATCAGCTAGGGTCTGTATTTGGAGAGTCTATCATACAGGGTGGTAATTTTACAATCAATATTAATTACAACACAAGTATGTCACAAACAGTTTCACCTCCTCCTAAGAAAAGGAGAGTTATATATGATAGTGACACGGATCTCTAAATACCCGTGAATAACCCAAGCACGGACACTCATGCTACATGTAACTTTAATAGCCTATACACTACAATAGAGCTGTGGGCCCAGTATCGTTTCATTATTTACAATATAATTTTCTAAATTGGAACTGATGAAAATGAAACATTATCTTGTAATAAATATTAACTATTTGTTGTTAATTTCAAAAAACATCCATATATTAAATGTGATAATACCTCAATACTATGCAATGGTTTATGTTGTTATTTTTTTTTTGGCTCACGCATAAAAACTGTGTACTTCGGATGACACGGTCACACCACAGTCCTCATTAACATATCTGCATTAATGCACCGTATGTAAACATTTGCGCGTGAACTATATTACACAAATGAGTTCTTTTTTACTTTAAAGGAAAATATTGGGTGAGAAAAAGGATCTACGTTGGGGTTTGGACCAAGACAAGGTAATCCCAGTCGCGGGTTTACATTATCTGTCTCCCCACGAGGCTTGCCTCGTGGGGAGACATATAATGTAACCCCGCTACTGGGATTTCCTTGTCTCGGTCCAAACCCCAACATAGATTCTATATATCTGTTCGATCTGCCAAGGTGTAGATAGGGTTATCATATCGGAACCTTGGCTAGCGAAGATAAGGAATGATCCGCAGGACTGAATTGCGTATGTGGATTACAACTGTTGGCTGGCCTCGCCTAAAAATATCGACTTAACTTTAACATTGTTTCTATCGTATGTATTTCTCGGGAGTTTATATACTAATCTTTCAAGAAATATAGATCCACGAGGAGCGAACTAAAGTGAATAATTGCCATTTAAGGTGCGTGTAATCAAATTCTAAAAAAATGACACCTATAGCTAAAATAGTCGGTACCGAATACTTTAGAACTGTGTGACTCGTACTTCAGCAAACGACCTCAGAAGTGAATGCTGGCTCTTTTGTTATTGTGTCATAATAGCGTCTTTGACGTCACAACGACTTGATCACGTGCTGTCATTAATATCAATGTAAGCAATATTCTAAGGCTTTTGAAATCAAACGATTGTTTCAATTTAATTTATGAAAAAGCTGCAAGAATAACATTAAAAATTAAACGTACATGTATTTAATTGATGGTTGAAGCTATTTTTGACATTTACGCTTCTCACATCATACTCCATTAGGATCATCTCAAAGTGGAAAGTTTTTGGTGGACTAACATACCGCTGGATGTAAAAAACATTCTTATAAAATGCACTTTTTAATTCATGCAAACTTTGAAATTTAAAAAATTAAGAAATCATTCGGTTTCAGTAGCCTGAAACTGTTGCTCATGATGCTGTTTGTGATGACGGAGAGTGTGACGTCAATGAAGTAAATGCGACGTAATAACAACCATGGGTTTCAGGGTAGTTCAAAATGATTATTATTTACATCCGAGTTTTCTGTAGGTTTCGACGGAAGATAACGAGGACGTTCCTTTTGAGTATATTCTTCGCACATTCCGAATATCCGTGTCGGTTTCCGATGCGAGCTGAATAATCAAATAACGACTCTCTGAAAGAGACTCGGAGGTAATACATAGTGATCCAAAACTGGTAAGTTTGTGAATATCTGGCTAAAAGTGCGAAGAACAGAGCCTTACAGCATGACATGTCTTAAAGATAACATTCGACTACGTTTCAACAATCAAAGAAATACCTACATACTTAATTTTTAATATCATTCCTGCAACCTTTTTAATGAACAAATGGAAGAAATCATTCGGTTTTAATTGTCTGCAAGTATTGTATGCGTTGCTGTTAGTGATGACACGGCATCTATTCATGATGACGTAAGGGCAGTTCAAAATGGCAATCATTTACATCCTTTTCTGGAACCACCTTGTCTATTTCTGTGAAACACAAATGTCTCGGATGTGTCAGAATTTCCAGAAAAATCATACATTTCGTTCGCTGGAAACTTGCCCGCAAAAACCCCATTTCATTCGGACCATCTTGGCCATTTCTAGGACTAGTCTGACTATATGATTGACCGAGATATTACGAATGAAAAAAAGTGTTTCATCATTCGTTACTACTCAGTCAATCTTTATTTTGTAAATAGCAAAGGTGGCTCGAATGGCAGATATTGGTATATATTCGAGGTATGATCAGTTTGATTGACCTCGATGTTGCGCATGATCACATTCGATTTTTTTTTTTTTTAACAAGATGCATAAGGCCGAGGACGTCACGACCGATGCACAAAGTTGCAGACATTTACATATTAGCAATTGTGTTAGGATCCTTATTACCGTGTTCTGAACTTCTAAACTATGAATCTCCACTTAAGCACGGGGCGCATTACAATGAACAGTGCAAATCAGAGCTCACTATTAAAAGCATGACGCATCGAGAAGAGTAGATCTCCCGGCGCAAGAAAGAGTTGTGATGGGATTATTTGAGTTTCTAATTAAAACCGTTAGAAAAGTATGATTGTTGTTTATTTGTAATTTTATATCCTAAATCTACTTGCTGTTTGTAGAAATAACCGAAGTTTGGTCTAAAAATCCATCAATTTTACAGAAAACTGAAACAATATTACTACAGAAATATGTAAAGAATTTGTTTTTCTTCGTAAGTTAAATATTATTATTTTGCTTATTGTGCTGATAATCTCTCCGGACTACTGAATTGGCATTCTCGATATAACAGTTGTGAGTCGTTGTTCTACGAAAACAAGGGAAAGTAACGTGTCTTATCTGCTAAGTTATAGAGACAACATAAAGAAAAGATTTTTTAATGCGATAATTTCAATTGTTATATTATTGAGTCTATAATATATATACATACATCCACACATACAGATATACAAACATAACCACATGATCTGTTTTCAAAACTAATGCAAATAAATTATTTAAAAAAAACAACTGGTTCCGCTATGAGACACTCATAACATTTAATTCAATGTCAGACCGAATTTAATTGCCAAAATTATTTTATTAAAGGAAGAGATTATATATATATATATATAACCAACATATGTATATACATATATATATATATATATATATATATATATATATATATATATATATATATATATATTCCTGACATATCCGGACTCATTTGCCATGAAACATTATCTCAGAACACACCTGGAGTTAACATTTCGAGGGCAAATGTACTTTGCAGCCTACCAAATGACTAAAAGGACTGCCACAATAATAAACACAATAGCAAGGAGTTTATTTACTATATGGCTCCAGGCTGCGTACAGTCCGTCTCTTTCTCCGATTCCTGCTACACGTGTCCTTAAAGGAAACAACATTTTTTCCTCCGTGGATTTTATTTCCTCAACGGCCCCATCCCACCTCCCGGGGCCCTGAAGTCGCCAACGTGCTGGACCCGCCGGCCCAAATACTAGGAGTTTCCAGATTTTAATGTCCTCTCGAAAGACTTTCCAAAGGTTGGGACGACATCCAATATAGCCGGCAATCTTATCACAGTAATGCAATAAATTGACTCTGTTCGCATGCCTTGGAGAATCGTAAAACAGCTTTCTGACGGCATTCTTTCTTTTAGCAATCTCCTTTTTGCGCTCATGAACTGAAGGGAGTTGACAGTAGCCCCTGAAGACTCTACATGCCCACCTTGACTGTAGTTCAACTACAGGTATTACCGGACCCATTGGCTGTGCAAGCCCTATAACTGCTAATGTGCAGGGTTCTAAATCATCAGGAAACACAATCTCATACAACGACGGAAAGTGTGTGTCCATCTTAATGACTGAATCTTCCAGAAATGGAAAACTAAAGTGGTAGCCAGTTGCGAACACCACTGCCTCAAATAGTTCTTTTGTACCATCTTCAAAAACAACACCATCTTTGGTGAAGTTTTTTATTTCCCCTTTCATACTTACTGCACCCATAAGAATTCTGTTGGGCAAATCATCGTTTACAATTATCGTTCCTGGACTGAAAGGAGCGTTGGGTGCAATAGAGTATTTGGTATGATCATAACGATAGTTGATCTTTTTCAGCACGAGAGGAAGAAGGTACGACAATGGTATGTATTGTGTGAAGCCGGCCAGAGCAATATGATCATATGGAACACCGTAATCACCGGCCCGAGGGACACAGTATCCTCCTCTCCTGGTGCTGATGCATACCTGCAGTGAGAGAGTGAAGTTATATTTACATATATCAGATACAAACCATACGACAGAAAAGATGTCTGATACACGATTTGCAAAGTTAAGTATTTGTTCAAACTCGAGAGAAGATTTTAAGCTGTAAGGCGTTTACCAATTTAAGTACTGGACTTTCAAATGCTTTTAGCACGTTTTTGCGTTCTCTTTGTACTAATCATTCGAGATATCCTGCAATGTATATCTATGCATGACCTTGAATAAAGATAAAGCATTTATTAACGTTTGTGATCTTTTCTCAAGTATATATATATATATATATATATATATATATATATATATATATATATATATATATATATATATATATATCCGGTTTAAACTTGTCCTCGTTTTCTAGGAAATATCCCTCCATGTCAGACCTTACTTGATCCCGATAATGTTCATAGTTTTACTTGGAATCAAGTACTGTCAAAAAAATAAAAAATAAATGTCGGACTAATCTGATTGCATATATCAAACTACACGATTTTAAATATAACCCACCCACCCCCGTATCAAGCCTCGGGCTGATCTAAAATGCATACACGTTTTCTCTACAGAGTAAGCATTTAAATATTTCTTAGGTGGTGGTCTCAATAATTTTCAAGATCTGGCCTTGGGGGTAACTTCTCCGTTTCAATGTTTTGACCTGAATAAATAATGTCACAGCTTTGTATGTTGCATATCTCTCCTTATACAGGTCTACTGTATGATACCAGTTCCAAAAACTACTGAAATTTCTGAAATTTATATACACTATTTTTGATGCAAATGTGCCCTCATTCCATTAGCTGTTATTCAGCTGGTAGAGCATAGGATTCTTAATCGAAGGGTTACGGATTCAAGGCACTGCAACGCTAGCCCGGGTAGGCTGCCTCTGTATGTCCTTCGGAAAGGCACTTAACTCTCATTTCCTCTGCCTGGTAAGGCAAAAAAAATAGTGTGTAAAACTGCCGTAGAAACCAATAAAACAAGCAATGTATCCCTGAAAATGGATAAAATACAAATACGCATATGCATAGTAACAATGGATCAAATTCTGATATGCGTATGCATATCAACGCATGAAATAAATCAAATTCTAATACGCGTATGCATATGAACGCATGAAATGGATCAAATTCTAATACGCGTATGCATATGAACCCATGAAATGGATCAAATTCTAATACGCGTATGCATAGCAACCCATGAAATGGATCAAATTCTAATACGCGTATGCATAGCAACCCAGGAAATGGATCAAATTCTAATACGCGTATGCATAGCAACCCAGGAAATGGATCAAATACTAATACGCGTATGCACAGCAACCCAGGAAAT
>JAECUM010030652.1:0-31459 GCA_016617855.1 Megalonaias nervosa | reverse complement strand
GATGTGGTCCATGTACGAATATCAACAATTCCTCAATTGAATCACAGTTTTTGTTTCCGAATAATTCCAGAATAAATTTCCATGAATATCTTTCAGAATTTTTATAAGAAAGTCAACTTGTTGAGTTTCCAGGAGAATAAATTATTAAATCCAAAAATCAGATGAAAAACAAACAATCTGGTAACAAATAAAAATAACACTTTGTTCCTTCAAGATGTTAAAACGACTCTGCCAGAAGAATATTAAGAATGCGTATTTAAACCCCCAAAACATCATTTCAAGTCTCGCGAGATGGGTCATGTGGTCTCTTACTACAAGAAAACTATCACGTACGCCAGTGTAGCCCCACTTAAGAACCAATCACAAAAAGCGTTGTTTACACATGGTGATCACGCAATCAAAGTATGGCCCTAATACTGACCAATCATTTTAACTGCCTGTTTACGAAGTTCCCAACCTAAGACGAACTAGGTTAACTAAAAATAATTCTCATGTAACACTTTTACGTCTTAAATAAACAACATTTGCTAAAAGAAAATATCGAATTACTGAAAAAGAATTTTGAACCCTTTCAATAATCATTACAATAAAATGTAATGAAACAAAAATAAAATAAAAAGAATTACATATACGTAACTATATATATATATATATATATATATATATATATATATATATATATATATATATATATATATATATATGTGTAGGTGGTGAGCTGTAATATGTTGAGTATGAAACATTATGTGCATCCTGACAACTAATATGTTAAAGAGGAAACACTATGTGTCACCCGAAAACTAATATGTGGAGGATGAAACACTATGTGTCACCGAATAACTAATATGTGGAAGATGACAAGCTAGGTGTCACCGGACAACTAATATGTTGAGGATGAAATATTACACGTCACCGGACAATTAATATGTGGGGGATGAATCTCTATATGTATCTGGACAACAAATAGGTGAAATATGAAGCACTCTGTGTATCGGGACAAATGATATGTTGAAGAAGAAACAATTTTTTATCACCGGACATGTAATATGTGGGGAATGAAATACGACATGACACCGGAGAACTAATATGTTGCGGATGAAACACTATGTGTATCCGGACACTAAATATGTGGAAGATGAAACACTATGTGTCACCGAACAACTAATATGTTGAGGATGAAACACTATGTGCATCCTGACAACTAATATGTGAAGGAAGAAACACTGTTACCGGACAACTGATATGTGGAGGATCAAAAGCTATGTGACACCGGAAAACTAATATGTTGAAGATAAAACATTACGCGTCACCGGACAATTAATATGTGGAGTATGAAGCTCTATGTGTATCCCGACAACTAAAGTATGTTCAGTATGTAACTCTATGTGTATCCAGACAACTAAAATATGTTCAGTATGAAACTCTATGTGTATCCAGACAACTAAAATATGTTCAGTATGAACCTCTGTGTCACCATACAACTAATATGTTAAGGAGGAAACATATCAAAATGAGCAAAGGCTCAATGACTTCCCATATATAAATATTGTATTCCCCCGTCAAAATACGTTTCTTCACAAAACAAATATATGCATATATTTTCAAAGTTCACACCTGTTTACATCCTCAACTAAACGTAGTCTGAAAGAACAAAACCAATTGCCTGAAGGATTTATAAAAGAGATCAGAATGTTAATATAAAAAATATCCCCAGAGTTAATATATTCACTGCGTGATTTGAATCTACATTACTGCCGCATATTTTATGTACATATAATAATATTAACACCCTACCTATTTTGTGTTTTAAAGGAAATGTCTCTGCTAAGATTAAGACTGTGTATAAGTAAAGTAGCCAGTGCCTACAGAGAAAATGTGAATCAAAAATTAATAGACACACCTTGCTACAGAGCAAACCAATGTACCAGTTCTTTATAGATATTGTTAACATTAAAGTTATACATAGAGCACCAGTGCTTCTTCGTTCAACACATCGTCTATCCATTTAAATATCAGGACGCGAAAATAAGTTATTTGATCCCTAAGAGACAGGTCAATCGTTTCACACTGTGCGCTATTACAGCTCACCACCTACAAATTCACTAGTTCATGACCGATGGGATCACGAGACAAGCCGCAGTAATAATGAGATTTGGGTTGCCTTTGTAGTTTTTCCGTCAGTGTACTTAACAATTCTGACGTATAATGAATATTGTCCTAGTGTTCGCTTGAAAACAAAAGCCAACAAATTTCAAGTGACTTCAAAGAACAGTTCTACTCAAAGCTTTAAAGCAAATAAATTTAAAGAATTATTTGCAGGAATCTGTGTCACTCAGTTTTAGTTAGCTTCCTTAGATAATATATATCGCACCTTTTCTATATCTTTTCTTATATCTTAACAAAAGTGATGCACACTATTTTCTCCTCCAACTGCATTCTGAAATATGTTTGTGAATGAATTAAAATTATTATATTCATATATATGGTGTGAGATTGTGATATATTTTATCCATGTATTATGGATATTGACTCAGTAGGTAAAGCTGATTGTAAACATCTATTTGGCGGAGACGCCTTGTAGAATGTAGTTTTGTTCCATAAGTTTGTTCGGATAATTTGATGAGTATTTTACCATTTGCAAAGTATACATTATGAAGCCTCAAAACAAATCTTATAAAAAGAACTATACTCTTTTGAGAGGGGACAAAGTGAGGTTGAGGTGAAATTATTTGAATCCTCATTATATGGACTCATGCATTATACTTATTTCTCACACTGATTTTTTTTTTTTTTTTTTTAAAAAACTTAGCATCGAAACGAAAATCAAATGTTCCAGTTAAATCTTTCGTTATATTTAAAGTCTCTAAATATAGTTTACCAAAACCAATCCTCATAAAACTCACTTTGCTAGATGAATTCGCTGCTATAATTAAATACTTAGATAGTTTGAAACGTCTGTTTAATTATTTAGGAATACTTTGTCGAGTGTTAAAGTATCGTACGTCGAAGGGCACACCTTTCAAAAGCCTCCTCTGATCTGCAGAGTATGTATTGTACGAGTATATTCCGAGCCTAATTTCGTATTTGGAGAAAATGAACATTTAAAAATAATTATAAACTGTATGCACCCTTTCATAAATATTCAAATATACTAGGTGTTAATTGTAAACGTAATATTTCCAGAAAAAATAATTTTTTCTTAATAAAAATTATTGTTGCCAATTATGGTGATGGTGCTGGTGGAATTGCTTTTCTCTCATTAAATCATTCTACCTGTACAACCAACGCAAATTAACAACAAGTCTCGCAGTGTCTCGATTCATGTACAGAGAAAATCATCATAGCTATTGTCTACATCAAAACGAAATTTCAAGCATCAATGCCACTATGCTTCAAGGCTATGCTTATCTAAGTAAGCGTACGGCAATATCATTTAGTTGCCCGAGCCTAAATGTGACCCAGGTGCGTGTTTGTCACGAGTGAGCGCGCGAGTGAGTGAGTGAGCGACCGATCAGTGCACAAAGTGCATGAAGGGGACGATAACGTCAAGCACCTGGCACCTAAGTAAAAGCCTTAGGCACTCGTCCAATCGGTTCGGGACGAACAACATCTCACTCATTTTGTATAGGCCTAAGGTGGCGATCACAATTCGAGAGAATTATAACATTTGAATGTTTAGGGCTTTCGTGTCTAGTAGGTTATCAATTATGTGTTATCGTGTTGATATATTTAAATACTTGCGTGCGGGTTGTGTATCGTATTTGTTCTGTTCTGTTTTAATATCGTATGTTTACGTATTGTTCTGTTCTGTTTCAGTATTGTATATTTAAGTATTCGTTCCGTTTTGTTGTAGTTTTTTTCTTTTATCTCGTATGTTTTCCTGACGGATAATAAACCCAATGACCTGCGAGTGTTGTATTTGCTTCATTTTTATGCAAAACTCGGCTCATATGAATATTATGCCATTGCATTGTTACTTATGATTTTGCTTTGAGAAAATTGTTTTGTTTACAAGAAGATATCATACATAAGGTATGAAATTATTACAAAATAGTTATTATAAGCAGGAAATTAAATTCACGATAGTTTTAAAGGGTACATCTTATGTTATTTTACTCTCAATTTAACACTAAGTGTATGAAATGTGATGTATAGTGTCTTTATAAGTATAAAACTTCCAGAAAATGCATGAGTTTATTCGTACACATCTGATGTGTATATGCAGAGAAAATCTTGGCTGCTTATTTAAGATTACTTTCTCGCAAAAGACGAAAATACTTTATTTCATGACCTCGGCGAGGGTAAACCAAATCTTTCGGAAAAATTAGTGTCTCCTGACTGCCATAGAGACGCCACAAGATTATACCTAAGATAGCTTGGTCAAATCGCTGGCATGCACCCAAATTATATCCTGCTGGACACCCGATTAGTTTCTCTGACCGATCATTCACCATGCATCCATACGTTAATGCACAGGACGTCCAAGGACGCATGATATATTCAAGGGTAAAATTTGATCTGAGAACCAATATTCCTCCTCCTCCGGCGTCACTTGTATTGACATATAAACAAGGGTCTTCTCCAAGGAACTCGAGTGTTTCTGGATCAACATGTGAACCAATTGTAAATCCAAAATCCCAGGAAGCTATACCATATATACTAACTCTTTCCAAGAGGTTTTCAAACCGCGACACATTTAAAAACCTCATTGAAGTGTCCAGCCAGAGCACATACCCATATTCGTCCAGGACAATCTGAAGTATAAGTATTAGCGTTGTTAACCAATTATGAACTAAACGTTGTAGCACATGCAACTACAGGTGACGCTCGATTTACGCCATATATGCATTCCTGAGGTTCTGATATAAAGCGAAAATGTTCCCATACGATACTGGTAAATTACCTAAGTTCTTTGGCAAATTATAATTGTCGGTTTTCGCGTGATGATATTTATGCATACTTTGTAAACAGATTAATACATATAATATTGTACATGAACTACGAGCGAGGCACAACACATGGCGCAATCGATGGTGTAAAAACGAGTACAGCAGCATGAAGTGAATGCTATTTCTTCATTATAAATTGCATTAAAATGAACGCAGGTAAATCTAATTGGCGTATAGCAAAGTACATTTTTCCTAACAATTATATTACTAAGGCCTCTCATGTAAGTGTTACGCAAATAAAATAAAATAAAAGGAGACAAAACAAAAATTAACAGAATGCTAGAACTAACAGTTGATATTTTAATGAGAAGTAAACTAAATAGATCTTCAACATTTGACATAGTACAATCATTGAATGATTTTGTTGGGCATGACTATAATGCTTTTATGAATGAATGAACCAAAATGGACAGTGTTATATAAAATAAAACCAATCACCAAATAAACTGTTTTAGGAGCAATCCTTCATATACTTAACCTGAATTATAACTGGCTTCCATGCAAATCCGTATAATATTTTCAAATGTTTTGGGTACTGGTCGAAAGGAAAATCCCTGACCTCACAATCACAGTATTTCTCCAACTGAAAAAATTGTAACAAATTCTAATTTAATCATAATTTCAACGTGTTTATATCAAGTTGTCCAGTGTACGACTAAAGTTATCAATATTAAGTAGCTGCTATAAAAAAGGGTATCGAACATGAGTTCGTTTAGTTATCTTTTACTTTAACAACTTTATGTCCATAGCTTAATAAAGCTGACATTCATACAAAGACATATCAGATACATTTGTGACGCAGACCTTTTGCTATTTCACCATAAAACGGTGCATTTAACGATTATTTATTCTGTGCATATATATATATATATATATATATATATATATATATATATATATATATATATATATATATATATATATGCGCACCCACAATCATAAATACACATATAAACCCCTTTACGCATACATACATACATACATACATACATACATACATACATACAAGTACATAAGTTTACCCATTACCTCTTCTCTCTGAGACTTGTATAATCCAAGATCATAAAATATTAACCTTGGAATTTGAAAGCTACTCGCCAATGTTATATTGATATCATATAGAAGACCTTGTAATTCCAAATAATGGTTTGATGAAGCACCCGTTACGATGACGGGGAAGCTTGGTAAATTTAATTTTCTGTACGGCCTGAGTAATCCGAGTTTGCTAAGATATTGAGAGGAACTGCCTAAAGGGTAGTTTGTGAGAATGTGCATATTTTCCTCTTTGCTTTGACTAAAGGTGCTTTCATTCCAACAACTCAAATTTCCGGTAATGTTGTATTCCTCGTACGTCCATGCAACAGGAAATCGTTTCTCGGGGCCGGTTCCATTTTTAAAAAAATGCCTTCGTAATGAAGCATAAAAACTATTTTCTACATGATGTTTTCCTGCAATTAAAGATTTTTAAAAATTAAATCTTTACACAGTATTTATGTTTGTAAGTATGTAAGTATACAGGTAGGTATATTGCTATTTATGTATCAAAATAAACTTTAACAGGTATCACTACACTAATGGAGCCAATCCGCGGTGATTACGTTATTGGAGTCCATAACAAAGTTGAAACAAGTTTCTTCTTTGAATATTCCTAGAGACATAATGCTCAGTTAAGAAGGTTACTCCAATTCAGCAGAATGCAGTAATAAAACGTTAAAGAAAATAACATGCCTATTGATTACAGTTTCTGGATATTGGAGTGGATAGCAAAACAAACATATAATTCTGCTGTTCCAGAAAGGTTACGTATACTAGCAATTGTTGTAACTTCATTTAAATGCATCTATTTTTCTGAAAGATACAGCTTATTCTGTGATAACGGTTATATGGTGATGCCATATTTGTGCTTAACATAGGTAAGTTTCTCTTGGTGCATGTACACTAAGGCATTGGTTTTAGAGACAATGCTGTAAAATGAAGGAAACATATGAATATCAATGTAGGATGAATTAAATAAATGCATAAAAAGAAATTAATTTGCTTAATGATGCCTCCTCAGTTTTATTATAATAATTAATTCAGACAGGGTTCTTCCTTCATACAATTGTAACATGTAACATGCAAGCAATTTTATACAGTTACAAAGGTTATAGTTGGGCGTATTATAATAATTTATTGATATATTATTGCCGAGAGTAGTATAGTTCCGCAAGATTTGTTTAGAAATCTTTCACCTTTAATTTCGTTTTGCTACATTGTGTCCAACATATTTTTACTTGCTAATATACCGATACTAATTGCAGACTATGTTGATAATAATACAAATAATTTGTGAATGATGTGCAACAATTGTAAGACTTGATAAATTTCAGAATATGTGAAGTACATCTAATTTCAAAATAAATAACCAGTCTAAAAATATCCAGTCTAAAGGTACACAATGTTTACACTTATTTTAACAATTAAACGTTTGAAAACAAGTGACATAAATACAAAGTTGTATGAATTACTCGACGTAAGGAAACAAAATGATCTGATTACTTACCTAATATAGAAATGTGCTTACTGTACTGCTTTAAAAGCTGGTCGTTTGTGAACACTGTTGAATCGAAAACAGAGAATTTTCATTATCCTTGATTGTCAAGGTCATTATACAACCGGACATAATGTAAGTACGTATTATTCAAGCAAAACACGTGTATGTAGAGAAATGCCCAGCATATGCAAACTAAGATATCTTTACAATTTTTTCTGTGCAAAATCAGACAAATTACACAAATGAAAGTCGTTGTAAAAGTGAAACCACAATAAGTATTATCGTCCAATCATTCTTTGAACTGAAGATATGAGGCCGATAATATGAATAAACTCTACATAACCATTACTATTGACAGACTCCTCCTCCCCATCATCATCATCATCATCATCATCTTAGTGTTGAAGATGCTATTACATGCTAGTCCAAATCAAACATTTTCGCTCTTTATAAAATGTTTAATACTAGCTGTTTAGACGAAGAAAAATATACAGCACATTACAAGTCTTAATAATTATTCTCCCTGTCTCTGAAATTCAAGATGGGACTATAAATATGAATAACATTAATTCACAAGAAAGTCATTACGGGTATGATGCTATATGTTTTCAGTTCAGCAAAATGAGACTGTTTCCACTCATACTATTTCCAACAAAATATATCTACATAATTTAAATCTCTAGTAATATATATGTAGGTGTTATATTTCTATCAAACAGCCATTTGTATATGCATCCAATTATCGACACAAGAATTTTATATTTGTTTTTTGTTTCTTTTTTTTTATTTTTAACGTTAGCATCGACCTCGACCTGAACGATAAAACGATTTTGAAAATATACGTGTAACTTGCCTCTGTATGTTAGGCTCAATTGCAAATTTAAGTTATCGATATGACTCACCTTTAAAAAGTATTACAAAAAGAGTTGCAACAGTCACAAAAAGAAAAGGCAATTTCCACCGTTTACTAGTCATCTCTCTTGTCTTTGAAGTCCATTAAGTCCGCGACAACTCTATAAATAGATACTGAAATACCTATTATGTCCATTGGTTATAGTGTTCATGAAGATTACATTTCCTACAAGATAAGGTTTGCATCCAACTTCAACCCACATAATAGTCATCCCTCTTCTCGTTGAAGTCCATTAAGTCCACAATACCTCTCTGATTACATTTTTTGAATCACATGTACTTCCCATGGTTATAGAGGTCATGAAGAAAATGTTGCTTGTATATATTTTTCATTTATGTAAAACCTTAACGTTGGCACTTCTAGACCGCTCATTTATTACGTGCGGTTTGAATGCCATGTATTGTCTCCATGGAAAACCTTACACTAGCACATGTCTATTGTAAACTGTTGCGCAGGTTCAATATCCCATAAGTTACGTTTTGCATCCATTTTCGATAAGCTTATTTTCCGACTGAGAAATGAATGTGCATTCTATATTCTTCTGTGTCAATATAAATTGTCCTCTAACTACGTAGGGACAACATAACGCTCCTCACATTGTCTATCATCTTGGGATGTTGTAGAATTCAAATTTTCTCTAATATTTTAAATAATGTACTCAAAACGCCGGGGGAAAAAAAAAAAACTTAATTTACCTGTACGTTTATCAGCAAATTCATTCTGATATCTAGACAGTTTCTATGTCAACCGTTTGAATGTCTCTTTAACTAAGCAGTAATTATTTGTAAATGACGTTAACACATTATGAATTTATGGCTTATACTCCACTCTGTTTAAGAAAATATGTCCGAATATGTCCGAATGAACTGCGAATTACGTCTTTAATGATACTGACCATCAAAAAGAATTAATTTCAATTAATCTAAATACTGTTATGTATACATCCATTTTCGATAAGCTTATTTAATACGTATGCTGCGTTGTTTTGGGTTCTATTTTATCTTTGTTTATGTTACGAAACGATAGCAACGATCAGCAAGGTGAAATAATCTTGTCGATGTTTATATTTCAATCTTTTTTCTTATGTTTCACACTTCGTAAATACTCCCAAAAGTATTTTCCATTAGTATTTCTAGTGTGTTAAATCATTCTTCTAAAAACCTATACAACTACAACAATACAAAAAATATGCTTACTTGTTATTTGCATCCAGGAACTATTTCAAATGATTTAACGTTTGTCATCCATATCGTATTGAGCGCTTTGGTAAATATCGTCGATGTGAACTAAAAATGCGTTTACTAAACTCAGTTACCCTGAGTTTTGTTTTTGTTTTCTTGAAACGAGATCTTCTGTCTAAAAATTTAAACATACACTGTTTTCAAAGAATAATATTCGTTTTTAATTTTTTTTTTTTTTTTTTTTTTTTTTTTTTTTTTTTTTTTTTTTTTTTTTTTTTTTTTTTTTTTTTTTTGCACCTTTCTTTAACACCTAACTAATTTAAAGGCCTGGGAAAATGAGAAAAATGACAGCAAGTACCCTGCACAGTTTTGCACAGTCGTAATTGTCTGAGGTCGGATGTGAGACACCCTACCCATGAAAGGTTAAAGTTCTTGAAAAAGGACGAATTACTTGCGCTTGCCAAACATTATTACCTTTCTGACACGAATGCTTCTTTAACGAAGCAAGAGATCAATAATATTTTCATACATTATTTGCGAACAAGAATGTTCTTGATGAACTGTTTTGGTTTTGATAAGAAGTCTCCTTCTCGTTTGGACAGAAAGTTCAGGAATCTGTAGTTTGAAAATGAGTGAAATTCGAAAAGGTCAAATGCAAATGCAAAGAGAGAGAGAGAGAGAGAGAGAGAGAGAGAGAGAGAGAGAGAGAGAGAGAGAGAGAAGCAATTGCAAAAAGAAAAGGAAGAGAGACTATTGTAAAGGCAGAAAGAAGAGAGAGAGATACAAATGCAAAATGATCAAATGCAAATGCAGAGAAAGACGGAAGGGAGGGCAATGAAAATACAGAAGGAAGATAAGAAAATGCAAGTGCAGAAAGAAAATGAAGATACGAAATATAAATGTAGTTTTTATTAAAGGAATTAGAATCGACAAATAATACACGCCCGTTTTATTTATACACAGGTTCAGAACTTTTATATACTGCCAAACATATTAGTTACAGAAATTTTGCTTAGTTTTGAGAAAATTGCTGAAAATTCGAAATTTCTAAGAGAATTGGACTGAGTTTTACAAAGTGTACTAGCTGTCAACGCTAACGAAGTCTACACTTCACTCTCATCAGACAAAAGTGGTAATTATGATGTTGTCAAATAATATGTCTTCAATGCTCATGTCTTAGTGTCTGAGACCTATCGTCAAACGTTTAGAAATTGTTGACAAGAATCCACTTAGACGTATCTTGAAGTTGCATGGGGAAAAGAACTATTACTTAATAGATGATGTACTACCAAGAGGATTGACACAGATTATGATAGACTTAGATATATGATAGACTTAGACAACTCATACTGATCGAAAGGTTCAAGAATTGTGTCAATAATAACGAAGAACTTACCTTAATGAGAAACAGATTGATACTGTAGATGAGGCAGCCAGTATAGCTATAGATTATTCCTTGACTCAGAAGGTTACATTTTTAAATAAATCATACTCTCAAGCAGGTTTTTGTTAAACGTGTTAAGAATCAAATTTCTGACAAGATTGATCAGCAATCCTTATCTCTTCCAGCTTGCACTTATTTTAAGTAGAAAGGACACGTTATTTCTGATTGCTATAGGTTGAAATTTATGCAACATAATAAAAATACAGAGCTGTTCCAAATGATATTTTTTCAAAGAGGTCAAAATCATGTATTGAAAGAAATACATTTGTTAAGTCTACTAAGATCCAGTCTAATTGTATTATGGAGAATTACAAACCATTCGTTTCGAAGGTTCAGTATCACGTGTTGGTGATTATGCCCAGTTTAAACCTGTTATGATATTAAGAGACACAGGGGCTTAACAGAGTCGTTTATTGCCAAATGCTTTGCCTTTTTCTCAGAAGTCTTATTGTAGATAAAGTGTTCTTATTCAGGGAGTAGAGTATAGATGTATTAATGCTTCTCTCCATTGTGCTAATTTGTCATAACACGTAGTCTCAGGACAGTGATCATAGGAGCTGTAACATCTTTGTTCATTGAAGGTGTTTAGTTATTGCTATGTAACGACCTAGTTCGATATAAAAAAGTGTTTAATCCACTTGTTGATCAAATTGAAGTTGAAATCCCTGGTTTATATCCAGATTGCGCCGTTAATAAAGCTCTCCTCAGTGATGTTCATATGGATGTTATTCCTTTAGCTGAAACCTTTATGGGTCAGTCTTTGAGTGAGATCACTTTTCTTCCTAGTTTGGATAAGACAAGAAGTATTGATCACAGTGATCCTTTCTTGGCTAATCATTCTCTTAATTCTAATCACGGTGATATAAGAGAATCACTGGTTGTCTTACAGGAGCAAGATCAAGTAATCTCCTGTTTATTTCAGAATGCTATTAGCGAAAGAACCAACTTGTCATTTTGGGAAAAATGGGATCCTTATGAGGAAATCGAGGCCACCTGAGGTGCCTGCTGGTGATGAGTGGTTAAGTTATCAAATTGTTGTTCCGAGGTCATATCGACAGGAAATTCTTGGTCTAGACCAGGAAACGCCGTTGTCTGCTAATTTATGAGTCAGTAAGACTTATTACAAGATCTGAACTAACTTTTATTGGTTGAATTCATTTAAATATACATCTTTAAATTTAAACTTCAATAAATCTGATAACATTGTGTTAAGTGAAATTTGCGTAAGCTCAATGAAATTTATGAGAAATTCTGTATCATGTAAAGTACCCACCTACTTTGTCATACACAAATTATCGAAAGAAAAGTGCATCGTATTAAATTCGTTAGCTGAAAGATTGCTACTGACAAAACTTAAATACAAAGTAGCTATAATGAAAATAAAATTCTTCATATTAGTACGTGACAGGAACCATGCACTGAGAGCTTATAGTAAGTTAATTCCACCAGTCAGAGATCGTGTAAAACCTTAAATGTCAGAATAATCTGACCAAAACAATCATACACCATGCGTAATTGTGTCATATATGTACATTACAACATAAGCCAATGGCAAATTGGTGCACACAATTCTGTGAAGTATTTGCATTTTGAAAAGAATTAATACATCATGATTTCTTGACCGATTCAACCTTTTCTAGTGCGTTAGAAAGCACAAATGAACTTATAATTCCATCAATCCATCTGTCTAGATACCAAATAAGGACATTGTGTATATCAATTAACTATGTGATCAACATCAGAAATTATTACACATTGGTCAAGAAATAAAAGCTCCTTTGTACAGAATTTTGCGAATTCAGTAACTGAGAATTTTTCAAAGAATGTTTTCTTCACCCAAATGTACAATCCAGTCATCGTCCGAACAAAAATAAATCTCTTTCTCAAGGTAATAATACAAGATCGAGCTTTTTGAAATGAACTCTTTTGGACATATTTTATTTGAACTACAATTTCTCGAACAAACATTGATGGATTATAATTTAAAGATGTATCTAAAACAACTTCAAATGCGAATCTCTCAAGTCCATTTCTCTAACAGATTTATGTTCCTCTGTTGATTCTCAGCAACCAAATAAAGATATAAACATCGTGTACCAACTCGAAAGCAAAATACATTTTTTGGAACCTCACGTTAAGGACGATTGTAATACAAATGGTATAGCCATGCAGAGTATTGGAATCAAGAAAATCAGAACTGTAAATCGGCGATATGTATTTGTCTATATTTCACTCCAACATGTTTTCCTCTGATCTTCAGAACACCAAATAATAAACAATAATGCATAGTAATATCCATTATAGAACTATAGCTAATAAAAGTGTGCAGAACATTAGTATAGGAAAATAAACATCAATTTAAATCAAAATCGAAATTAGTTGAAAAGCAATTAAGGTAAAGACTGCACAAGCGGCTTCATTTGTATCTTTTTTCCCTCTTTTCTTTAAATAAAAGATAACCAAAACAAATAAATGCTTATGTAATATGAAACAACGATCGTGCTTGCTGCTGTTTTCCTCTCTTTTATAAACTTGCGTAATAATGCCGGACGATTATGGATTCACCTATTGAATGCATAAAAATTGCCGATATTTGAGAGGATTTCTCTTCCTGACTACAGTACCTAAAGTCAAATATATCATAGTGTTCAATGTCTTTAGCCATCACACATCTCTGAAGCAATTATCAAACACGGACATCAATGATCACATAAGTTCTCAAATACACTCAAGTCTCAATGATCTGACATATTATAAGAGTGTCATGAAAAAAACACAATTATAGATTTGTCATAGATAACTTAAAGCAGCTATTTCACACTTTTCAAAGGTACACAATGTTTATTCCGTCCATCCATCGATTGCTATTTCTATCTTATTAGACACACATGCACACACGAGCACATTTTATAAAACCTGTAGACCTTTTGTGTTCTCAATTCATTTCATGTCCTTATTATTAACTGATCTGAAGTTCTGTAAACTAAAGTAACCAAATGAAGTCTGGACCTTTATCAACTTTGTACCTATCGGTTTCTTTCGAATTGTAAAATGTTTTCATTATCAAATCACAAATACAAATAGTTAAAATATGTTATTATATATAGTGGTAATAAATTTAAAATTTAAAATTTAAAACAACCCAGATTAAGATTATCTTCATTTATTATTACTTTTATGTTATCTGATAGACTAATGATTGTCATAACCGGCAATTCCTTGATTATAAAATTATTTAAAATCCAAATCAAAACAAAACAGACGATTTAACACCAACACTTCCACGACAACATGGAAATCTGTTCATACTGCCTTGATGTAAACTGAGGACCTAGGAAACGTGTACAGCTGCTGTAGTAATTTACATTCGAGAAAATCGTTGTTTTAATTGTTATTTATATAAATCTATCAAATGAATGCCAACCAACCGATGATGTTTGCGCTGGTTTTTTTTTTTGTTTTTTAAATTAGAATTCTTATATGATCAACACCTACTTGAAGAACTTCAACCTAAAATGGAAAGTATATTTGTTTTCCTTTTGAATTAGATTATCTTATTGGAAACAATTTAATATATTTTGGTGACTTTAATAACTGATCTAATAAAGGAAGCGCATGGAATGAACCCATCAATACATTATTGACCAACATTTGTATCGATCTTACAAACTATCCTTCAATAATAGGAGCCTGTCTATAGACCAGTTCCAGCCAGTTGTTCAGGCTGTTTAGAAGATATATTGCTTCCTACCTTTTATCCTAAATGGGCTTCAAATCATTGAATTTTCATCAACTATCCTGGTTGTCAAATTTGTTATTTATTTTTTATAAAACATTAAAGACTTTAACACATTAAAATGGTATGTATTATTAAAATGACTCTTTTCGGAGTAGACGTACACACTTTATAAGACTTTATACAAACGAGAAACCCTTAGAAATTATCGAATAAATTAAACAATGTAAATCTAATTCATATAGTTGATATTTTCCTTAACCAACTTTCTGGTCTATATATTCATTGGCGGATGATAAACAGTATTATCTGGAGAGCCACGTTCGCACTCTTCACTGCAATGTCAGATACATTTGTGTTCCTATAAACTAACGATGCCTTATTTTACTGTCTTTAACAATAAATCTTTTACTTTGTTTAATTGTTCATTCTTGGTGTAACTTGCATATAAAACTAAATTAAAGATACAAATCTTTTTATGTCGTTGATGGGGTCGGGTGGTCGTACTGAATGTTTTATGTTAAGTTTTGTTTGCACAAGCAATGATAATTGTTACATTTTAAATTATGTTTTAAAAAAAACTGAATTCCTACTACAATTTTAATTGAAAATGATTGACTATTCATTTATTTTCTCCGAACAAACTATGTACGATATAGTATAATCTGATTCGACAAAAATGAATATAACACATATATTAAACATAGATTTTAAGTAAAAACCCATGTCTCCTAAATATTACATCCCGGAATTATTTTAAATAAATATGCCTTGTATGAGACGTGCTAAACTGGCCATTGAATTTATACAAATCCCTTATACTGATACATTTTTACAAGTCTTTACATAATTTACGTAATTAGATAAGAATCAATCAACACAAATTATGTTAGCGATTATATATATATATATATATATATATATATATATATATATATATATATATATATATATATATATATCATACGTTATATTGGTTGCCTTTTAAGCTAACCCTAATCATTGAGGATAACAATTAATTATGAATGTTTGAGTGGATTTTAAGTATATGCATTGCTCACAGCTTACAAAGAACCCATCTGTTTAAAATTATTCACTTTTCTGTACTGAATAGTAGAAATACTCTTATCTAGGAGCCCCTGATGACCAGGCTCATATATCACCATATCAGGTCTTGTATCGACCAATATGGATATGTGAGAAAGCTTGCCAGTAACTTTTATTGATTCGATGTTCCTCCCAGGGTCTTTCATCCTCTTCCTCCACCAATTATACCGGCCGCCTTGTGTGACTAATATTGCTGAAAATGGTATTATACCAACACAGAAAAAATAATTGTGTTCTTCATTTTTTATAATCAGGAAGCATGTGTGAATAACTTGCTGGTCTAAATTTGAATAGTTGATTTTTATCTCACTGGAAACTATTTAATATATACGCAATTTTGTTTTTAAATTCTAAATAAATGTAGTACCTATCATTACTCTTTGTGAACTGTATGCTTATACTGATTTTGCTTATAATTCATCCTTTATTGATTTGAAACCTATATTAGAAGATTAGTGGGATACATTTTTTATATTAAATACAGTTATATAATTATAACAAGTAATAACGTTCAGCATGCTATTTAGGTCTCACTTTCTTGCCAATTATTACTCAACTATTGACATATGTACATTGCAATATTTCTATCTTATGAGACAAACAGTTGCTTTGTTCATATATGTACTAGTCAATAGCATAGATAGCGACTTTTGGTTTAAGAGACAGGTCCGATAATTTCAACTTATGTGTCAATGATGTTTTAATCCTGTCCAATTCCTTCATGTTCATAAAATTATTATAGCATATTATAACCATCCGTACAAAACATATCTAGTCAATGTCGTACTTATATGTTTCGTCCTATATTATAGGATATTTTCTTGCCATACTTATAAGAATATATCAAACATTCCTCTTAGCAACAATATGGTTTACATTATTGGAGTTTACATATTAAAAATATGATACACCAACATGAACTATACATGCCTAATTATAAAAATTCCATTTTTAGAGACCTATCAAACATAAATTATGCTTGCCTAATTATACAAACTCGGATTTTTAGAGGCCTATTGATGAAGATGCCATAATGTGTCCTAGAACTGTCTTGCCTTGATATAATTACTGACAAATATGTTTTATTTCCATAACGTTATTTTTTAAACTATTAACGGCGCTTGTTAGTATCCCATCTCCCTCGAAATTATTTTCTATTCTTGCACCTACTAATTATAATCTATAGAGATTGATGTTATAACAAGGGACTCTGGCTCTTTGTAAATTCCTAGAGAATTATAAAAATGTATACCAAGAGAATTATTTATTGTAGGTTTCAAGTCCCAACCTTCGGCCTTGTGCAGTCCTTACTTGTGGATGACCGCATAGACGTCTTGTTTAGGAGCGGTTCAAGAGTGTACGTACATACATCCATATCTCCATCCATCATTCCATCCATCCATCCATCCATACATCCATCCATACATACATACATACATACATACATACATACATACAATAGAGATTAATAACCAAGTGAAAGCTCAAGGCGCATTGAGAAATGCAATCAATATAGAAAATTAAAACTATGAGTTATTGCAAGTTACCTTACGTCATTATATCATGACAACTTTTCTTTTCGTCTTTAATCTTTTTTTTTATATTATGTTGTTATCTTTGACTCCTTACTCTTTTATATTTGTATTTTATATTTATACATTTACATTGATGTTGGTAAGTAAAGAAAGAAACCTCATTAGATAATTATTTCTATGGTAAAGAGAATGTTCGATCTGCATATTTATTGAATAATGTTTTCATAATTTTATATTGAATCAAATGAATTTCTAATAAATTTTAATTTTCGGAGAACATACGTTAATATGTTATGTTTATCTTACATCTCTAAGATTGATATTATATGCGAATGTACCGCCTTTAATGAACACTGTCTCAGTTATCTCATACTTTGAAGTTTTCTTTCTAAACGATAATTTAATTCCGTGTAATCCGTTTATATTTTTATAGTATTGTGATAACATATTCATCGAAATATAATGAAATCTTGAGAACAGTAACAGAGGATTAGATATTATATTATTTGTTAGTTAAAATTTATAGGAAAAGGGAAACACTATTTGAAATAGCTTTCAATATATCGACTAGAGTTGTTTCCCTTAATTCTTTATTTCATGTCGCAGTATAAGAACTTTCAATTTCATTATCTTTTAATCTGTGGTGACGTTTAAGTTATTAGTTCATCCATACTTAGTCAATTTGCATATAAACTCAGTTGGCTCATTTAATTTTTGAATTCTGATGAATTAACTATATGTGCAAATGATTAATCATGGTTGCGATCGTTTATGAAAGCATTTTGATGATATACGAGTGCTATATATCTTCTCAGTAAAATTCTTCGACCATTTTTCAAGCGTGGTATGCACGATTATGGATGTACACACATGAAGTATTACGGGTCATTAAAAATCTGAATATACTTCTCTACATTAATTCGATCTATAACATTATGTATGTCGAAGTTACCTGAGTTCAGGCTTAGATTGAAACATACAAAGCGAGATATAGACTTTATAATAATCACTCACTTAAGGGAATTAACATGAATGAGTAAAGAGGAGCAACTTTCAATAGATTCTTTACAACTGACGTGAGATGCTTCATTTAACATACTATTATACATTTATTATATAAGTAATAATTAATTTAATACATACAAAATTGTAGTGACTTTTCCACTGGCATATGTTGATTCGTTTCATATCTTTATTTTAGTACATGCAAATAAAAGCAGTTTTAATTACTGGTTCATTAGCATAAACTGAGTATTCATTTCTTATCACTTGTTATCTAGCACTGTAAAACACAGCGGTAGCTATATGAATAGGTTGCATTTTGAGAGATAAAAGCATGAATACTGTTTAATAATAACTTATGCATTTCCTTTCCCGTATTGTCTACACTACCGAATGTAACATGGTTGCACCCTTGCAACATTATTTTAGTGATAAGTTCCTTCGAAGGTTTGATTTACTTTTGATTTATTAACCATGTATGAACCCTACAAAAACAGAATGGCCCAAAAGAACCACCCATTACAAATATGCATATCAAGAATATATTTTTGAGGTGTCAAAAAGTCCTGATTGTACCTGATGTTTGTTCACAGTTTAATGTCAGAAACACCTTTTGTGAATTAGCTATGCGATAATGTAATTAAAAGCATGAGACGTTTCCTTTAAAAAGTGCATGGGACACCACTTCACCTACACATAGATCTCCTTGATCTGTAAAAGCTTAACATTTGTTTCGTTTCATATATTATATGCTATAAATGTATTCCTTTGTACATAAATACAAAATTAACAAGTTGTGTTTCAGAAAGAAATAATAAGAATGAAAGATAATACTTCGATATTTTAGACGTTGGGAAGATAAGATCAGTTAAGATACTCAGATTAAATGAACATTAAGCAGGGCAATGTACACATTCGATTCCTTTACCAAACACATGTGATGTTTTTGATTCCTCTACTCGTTACTTACAACGTATTATATACACCTTACATTTTTAAAGTGGGCCCCGAGTGGCCGAGTGGTCTAAAGCGCTCACCGTTATGGATCACAGCCATCTCACCTCTGTCTGCGTGGGTTCGAGTCTCGGATTCGACCAATGTGGGCATGTGAGAAAGCTTGCCAGTAGCTTCTCATGGGCCGGTGGTTCTTTTCGGGGTTTTCCCATGTTCTTCCTCTACCATTTATACTGGATGCCATGTATAGCCTATCCTGTGCTGAGAAATGGCGTTAAACACTACAACAACAATAACAACAACAATATTTGCAAAGCATTTCTCAACATTTGCATTTATATTAAGTTTCTTTACACTACTGTACGTATAACTTGACGTACCTTAAATTAGCCCAGTTCATTGTTTTAAACGAATTAAGGTTGAAAATGTATCTAAATGTACCTTTTTTATTTCAAGGTAGCATGTTTAATTAATACACTATCATCTTGATGTTCCTGTTTCTTAAGCAATTACTATTTTTATAATAAGTATACTCTTTGGAAGATTTCGTCCTTTTAAAAAGTTTAAAAGGATATGTCAAAATTTGTTTCTTGTTTAGCACTTTATTTCCATGTATTATTTAAACGCCAGACATTGTAATAATATTTTTACGGTGAGAATGGGCTAAGAGCTGCTATCGGTAATTTTCACTAAGTTTAATCCTAAGGAACATTTTAAAAATTCAGCTTGATCAAACAAACACTGTATAAATTTAACTTTCAAAATAGGTTTAGCCTATGTTCTGTTATGACGCGAATACTATACCACAATGTATCAAGTTTGATGTGTAATATATTTATCTGTTCATCCCTATTATCCAAATAATATTCATTGTTGACAGAGCTACAATGATTTTCATAATTCTGCTGTTTCATTTGCTGTCATTTATATGTTAACTGAAGGAGATTAAAATGTTTTTGCACATGATTAAAAACAAAGAAAGTTACACATATTATTGTCAAGCTTGCATTAAGTGTTTTGAGTATCTTGCAATTGTTCATTGAAATATTGCATATAGTGGCAGTGGGTATTGATGACATCAAACCGTGTTATGGTATTTGTTTTATATTGAACATTAATGATATTCTAAGAGACCTTAACACCGAGAAGGTGTGTTTCCTCGTCCACGTTCGTAAACCTGTTACCAAGGAACGGAATCTAAGAAAGAAATACTTTATTCAATGCCAACCTGCTGACGTTATCGGAAACAGTTTTGTCTAATTGTATCTCTCACTTTTGTCATTTTTAAAACTCTTCTTCGCAATTAACAGTTCTACTATATAATTATTTGATCTCGAAACAAATAAAGACAAAATTAAAAAGCGAGAAAAACACGAATTTCCCAAAAATGTAAAGCGTACACTCTATCCAACGCACCAAGGTTATTTCGATTAGGCAACATGAGGAGTTGCAAAAAGGTGTTTTCAAGAATAACTGGATCATTTTGAATTGAAGGAACTAATAAAATACAAAAGGTTTCCGTGGTCAGGAGGTTTAATCAAGATATAAACGAACAAATTCATTGAATTATACAGTAACAACATTCAATAAAATGAAAGAAGATTTGTAAATCAGTCATCTTAACGCTTGTACAATAGGAAACTTAGTTTTGTAATTATGCTATGTTTAGTACGTTGTGCGTATTGTTAAGACATTACCATTTTAACCAAAGACATATTTGCAAATAAATATATTAGTGTTATCTATTTTACATAATATGATGTAATACATATGTGCAAATGTTTTCATAACGAGTTTAAAGAAATAATTGAAGCACATATTTTGTACCAAATAGTAGCGATCAATTTCAGGAAAAGTATTGTCATGACACCCGTATGTATTGCTCACTAATTGACCACAAACACAAGGATGTTGTGATGTGCATATAACCTCTCCAAAGAGCATTTAAACGTTTAAGGCCCGTTAAATAGAAATCACTTCTCAATTTATATTACATGAAATAAACCGTCAATAAAGATTACAAAAGACTTTTGAAATCGAATGGTAAGATGTCTTATCTTATTATGGTATTTACATCACCAAAAGATTCCAGATAGCAGACCGCTACAATATTTTAAAAACTAAGGTACTGATTAGTTGTTGTTGTGGTAGAGTTTGACGCCATTTTCAGCCCAAGATAGGCTATACATGGCGGAGAGTATGAATGGTAAAGGAAAAACCTGGGAAAACCCCGGAAAGAACCACCGACCCACGAGGAGCTACTGGCAAGCTTTCTCACATACCCACATTGCCCGAATCCGAGACTCTAACCCACGCAGACAGAGGTGAGATGGCTGTGATCCGTAACGGTGAGCGCTTTAGACCACATTGCCACTCGGGGCCCCGTATTGATTAGCATTTACTGATTTATCATTTATTTCATCAATATAAACTTTTATTTTCTGTTGCGAAAGAACACTGAACAAATACATGAATCACACACAATATATTATTGAGACATTAAGTACTGTAAATGATACGAACTATCGGAAGATGCTGTATTTGGTTGTTTGAATGGTTTCAGTGTTTCCTTAAAAACAGTATTTTTATTATCCAAATATATCTTCAAGATTGACTTAAAATGTTAGTTATTTCAACAAGCAAAATTTAGATCCATCGCTGTAAAATTCTACAATGAAAATTTGATAACATATATTAATAACGATCTCTTTGGGCACGGCGTACTTTGCACATTATTTTACCAATTACAAATTTACCTCCATTAAAATTGTTCACAATGTGAAATGGCAGTTTGAGTTATACCCTCGTTTTACGAAATATTCTTATCGTTATTATAGCATATAAAAAATGAAAGCAGTATCTATGAGAGGTTTGAGCATTTGTTTTCTTTGGAGAATGTATAAAAATTAAAATTTAAAAGTCCTTCATTTCGCACGTAGTAATGGGATGTGACTCTTAATCGCTTGCGGAATAAACGAAGATTGTTTCCCTTATACTATTTTGTTACTTCACTTAGCACTTTGATTACCGGCTCACTGGCATAAAGAGTATTCATTTCTGGCCACTTGTTATCGAATAATGTAGAACATAACGGTAACTATTTGAATAGGTACCTGACTTTGAGAGATAAAAACATGAATAAAATAGCTTATATTTTTTCCACTTTCTTACTATCTTTGCTACTGAATGAAGCATGCTTCAACATTTGATACACCATTTTATTGAAAATGGCCATCGATAGTTTAATCTTCGTTTGATTGATTACAAGAACAACGCACATTCTGAAAGATAAAAGAATTGGACTAAAGGAAATCATCTAAAACAATAAGCTCATTCAGAAAGTATTTTGGAGAGTCAAGAAGTCTATCTCATCATATTATTGCTAATGATTTCTCTTCCATTGTTCAGTATCAAATTCAACCTTTTCTAATTAGCAATGCCATGATGTAAATGAAAATAGTATTTGCTTAAAATATCATTAAAATCATTAGTCTTTTACTATTATACGTTGTGCGTGGGACAACATTATACGTAAACCTAGATCTCCGTGATTTCGTTAAACATAAAATATTGGTTGATTGCATATATGTGCTATCAATGTATAATACTTTCATCCGATAATCTATAAAATTAGAAACTTAACAAGTTATATATGACTGCACTAATACAACTAGATTTCCACAAATTGTCCAGTTAACTTTGCATTTCTAGTACATAAATAATTTGAATAAATAAATCCCAGCACAAATGAAATAATAAACACAACAATAAGACTGATTTCTGCTTCTGATGTTATTGCAGGAATAAATAATTTTTCAGTAAACAAGATTATAAACCATCTTCTTGACCTAGGTCACCGTTAGCATTTTCTAGAAGTATTATTACATAATGGAAACTTTGTTATAGAAGATTATGTTACTTAAATGAGAATACAGAATTATATATTGGAGAATGTATTACAATTGAATACTACTTAGTAATGGAATGTTGCATTGATTTTTGTTGTTCTTGTTGTTATAGGGTTTAGCGCCATTTTTCAGCACAAGATAGGCTATACATGGCGGAGAGTATTTTTCGTGGAGGAAAAACCCGGGAAAACCCCGGAAAGAACCAACGACCCACGAGGAGCTATTGGCAAGCTTTCTCACATACCCACATTGGCCGAGCCGGAGATTCGAACCCACTCAGACAGAGGTGAGATGGCTGTGATCCGTAACGGTGAGCGCTTTAGACCACTCGGCCACTATGGCCCCGGATGTTGCATTGAAATGGCTTGCGTAATAAGACGAAGATTGCTTCCCTTGTACTATTGTAGTACTTCAGTTAGCCCTTTAATTACCGGCTCATTCACATAAATTGAGTATTCATTTCTTATGACTTGTTATCTAACATTGTATAACAAAACGGTAACTATTTGAATAAACACTAATCTGAGAAATAAAAGCATGAATAATGTTTATCAATAATTTATACATTTGCGTTGTGTCACTGTCGTTACTACTGAATGAAGCATGTTCCACCATTGCCACATACTTTTATTTATAATGTCCATCGAAAGTTTAATATTCTGTTGATATATTACACAAACTATGCACACACTGAGAAAACAAAATGTACCAAACAAACGTCTATTACATATTATTGTACCTGATGATTTTTCTTCCATTATTCAATATCAAAAACGTTTTAGAATTAGCAGTGCCCTGTTGTTTGTAAAATCAATATGCAATTAAAATTATTAGTATTTTTCTATTAAACATTGTGAAAGGGGTACAATTACACCTAAAACTAGATCTCCTAGCACAACAATGCAGACATTTCTAACTTTTAATAATGTACAAAGCTTATAAGTAATCCATTATTCAAAAGTAACAAAGATATTGAAACAATATTGAATTAATATAATGAAGCTTGGCGTTTCATAGCAAAGATAGTCAATGAGAGAAAAGAAATGTTATATATGTACTAGCAGGTAAATACGATACGAGATTATAGCTATTGAACTGACATACAGCGCTAATCAAACCATTAGAAGGCAGATACATTATTAATTAAGATATATACATGCAATGAAACTTCAATTATTCGAGGTACAGATAATTTCCTCTGGATAATGGATCTACAGTTTGATCAAATTTCTGGTCCAAAAATAGACTGTAATAGGAATTATATGTGTGATTTGGTGAACACAAATTCCAAAGGAATTTTATCACGGTAAATTTTCCGGCATGGATCTACTCAAACCTGTGCGGGAGAAGATTAAAGTTTGTATCACATGTCAGGTCATCAGCAATCGTTAATCTGCAGGTAATTATATAGGTTTATGCTAAAAGTGATTTTTATTTGACCGTCACGTGCCTTTGTTCATACTCGATTAGCTTCATATTTCTTTCTGGCAAATTGCATTCTGTCCTAGTGGCACCTAATAAGAAACTGTAAAAAAAATATACGATTAAACATCAAGACGATCACAATCGTGTTAAAAGGCAAAATGCGTAGCAGCAAATATTATGTTATCTTTCGAAAGATTTCAGTTGCTTTACTCTAAATGTTGACAATGATCAATTAATTCTTCCTGACAAAGATAGGTTGCTTCCTCCCTTATATCTCCTCTTTTCATCACACAAAAAAAATATTCTATATTTTGCATATCCAGCAATAAGTGTAGAACCAGTGGCCTACAAGAAGCAGAGCTGTTCCGGCTTGCTCTTTTTTATGTGTATTCCAAACCTTCATAACGTCATCTAATTCGTCATTAAATAAGAATCGGTTATCGTATTTTATATTGCATGATGATATTGGCACAAAGAAGAATATGATATACCTTTTAGCATACATTAATTATACATGTTAGAAACATCGACAAAATCAATCAAAAAATAGCTGTTACAGATTTTAAATGAGGAGATTTAAAAGAACGAAAATAAGTTTAGAAAAGATGAATAAGGCAAACGAAATGTAGTAAGACTTTTGTCCTTATGTTTGAATGTACTCGAAGTGCATCGAATGTTTCTCAAATGCATCCTCGAGAATGGAGTCATTTACCTTATTGCCATTTAAGTGATGACATAAACCGGTATATTGCTGTAATTAGGACTATTTACTTCGTATTAATTGTTACGTTTATTTCCCTGCTGTAATCATTGGTTTTACCTCAATCTTGTTCCGGTATTGTGACATTTATTCTACATCAAAGCCAACACAATCAAAACTTGTATTTTGCTAAATCGGGCGATTGTAACGACAATAAATGTTCAGTTTCCTAAAGTCATTGGACCCGTGGGTGTTTACGTCGGTAAGATGCATTGCTTGCTTGTTTCCTGCCTCCAACAAAAGTCACTGTCGTGAAAATAAAATGAACGAAGACTGTGTTAATGAGAAGCTGTACCGACGATAAAGGAGAGAGAGAAAGAGATTTCTCAAAAATACTAGTTTAGCATTGTATTTTCCCATCCAGTGGCCATGAGAGAAGTAGAGGGGTAACACATTTTACCAACTTTGTCGTTTTTTTATGTATTTTATTCCTGTGGAACCATGATCCATACAACAATCTTGCCAAAGTATTCGCTTTGACATTTGTAAGGCGATTCTTTGGTAAAGTTTCAGCATTTAACCAAATAAATTAAAGTGCAGCTTGTGCAGTAATTGAAGTGATACCTACATAAACCATGCGTAAATAGTTTGTCTAAATCAATTTTCAAAATCTTTTAATATCATATCCATTTAGCTGGATGCGGTAAAGACCTGCTCTTTGTAAAGATAAATCCTTTCCCAACGACACAGAGGTATTCAATTTCTAGATGACTTAAGCGTAGTGAAAAGTTTTAAGAAAACTCTGCAGATATATTTGACCTTTGGACCTTTATGCCTTCTCTGTATGAATCCCATGTTGTCAAATACATGACCTAGACCTAATTGTTTAAGCCATACACACACCATCTAATTTGAAAATCGCGTATCTTGCAATGCAAACGCCCCTTTATAACAAAGACACGTAATATTTAGTTCTTTTAATCTGAATAAGGGTCCCTTTGATTAAACCTGAAAAGGAAATCCACAATGCCTATTAACAAGCCAAGGCAACCTATCCATAAATTCTAACCGCCGCTTTAAGAAACGTGATAGAACAACTGATATACAGACGGACCAATTGACGAACACTCAATTGTCGCGACAAAACAAATATACTAGCTCTTTTCCCCACAAGCGGACATTTTAGATACCTAATAACTGGTGTAATGATCATTACCACATGAACACTGTACAAATACTCTGTAGAAAATCTCTGCTGGATCGCCGGAAGTGAAAGGATTTGCCTTGCATGATACGGCAATGAATATATGTTGTACCTATTAATTCGAGCTTTCCACTTCGTCACTTCACGAGTAAGATTTTGCTTCCATTGCAATAAATGCCCTTTACGTACAAACATTTGCACACTCATTACTTAGCACAGTTACTTTACTATTTAGCCTCCAATATACATCAGTCCATTGATAGTTAACAGATACAGCCACAATGAGGCGCGTAGATGAACTTAAATCTCCAAATAGTACATTGAGAATTCAGACTAGTAAATCGAGATCTAGGATTAGTAAATCAAAGTCTCAAATTATTAAACCGACATCTTAGATTAGGAAATGGGGATCTCAAACCGATACCTTGAATTAGTAAATCTAAATCTCAGATTATTAAACAGAGATCTCACATTTGTGAACCAAGATCCCGAATTGGTAAGGCTATTTTTAAAACGTAATTTTGGAAATATAGTTTTCATTGTCAAATGTACACAAACATAGCATAAGGTTTTATAATTTGAACACTTATTAGTACAGCAAGACACATTCATTTAATAAATTCCGAATTAAGCATACAACTCAAAAACTAAGTATGACATTACATATTAAATATAAATCTATATTTTGTCTGCATATTTCATTTTTCTAATGAGGACATTGACACAGTAGAAAAGATTATAAACGATCAAATGAGCAATGAAAATTTAATTCCTATCAAATTTAAAAATGTTTACTACAATACATTAGCTATATAAATTTACGATGTGCTTCTTATAAAGGACGCAACAGATAGGTATTTGGCACCAAACGTGCTGATTATTAATTCTTAAATGATTTAAATAACAACTATAATATTCATATCTCGCTTAAGGCACGAAATAAAAAAGGCTAGGATTTTTGTCCATCTCTCGTTATAGTTTCCAGGGTGAGAATATTCATTACCCGTATCCAGCTTATAGCCGCTATGATGCTCTAACATTCAGTAGATATGTTTAAATTGTTGCATTGTATTTGTGAAGAAATGAGCAATTTGCCTCATATTTTAAACTGATATCTTTGAAAAAATTATCATGTTTTGTTCATAGATAAATAACTAGATAGGTATATGACAGGAAATGCCTGTTATAAAAGAAACACATTAAAGACAACTGTAGTCCCATCCTTCTTAGATCTAAGAAGCGCAAACATAACTACAAAAATATCCATTCTGAAAGTAAGCATTTGACCAGCAATATCTCACCTAAATGGTATTTTTCATTTCGTTAAACAATATAAACTAAAAGATCAATGGCTGTATAGAAAGTATTTTTAAAATATATACATGTCAATTTTCATGATCAAACATAGCCCTGTCAAAGTTTTTCCACCAGATATTAACTCTATTCGCTTCCTCACAAAAGTCATTTTTTATCCATCCCGCAAAGTTTTTGTAGACTTGTGCCGTTCCAGCTTTTTCATAGAGTGCGCTACAGACGATACATGCAATGCAATCGGAGGTTTCTGTATATTTGTGTTTCCATGCAAAATAACTATTGTAGATTGTTTCATTAGTATTTACCAATTCGATGAACTGCCCAAACAATTCTATGTCAGAAAAATCATAAACGTTGATATAGGAATTAGGAATGACTAAGTTAGCATCGACATGTTTCCAGTTAACGATAGGGATCTGTTCTCGTCGTAGCGCGAGCCAATATTTCTCTGTCACATAGTCGCTACAAAAACTGTTTTCGAATGCTAGATAAAACCGGTATTCTTTCATTATATCATCACAGTTTTCCTCAAACGGGTCCTCGCTATTAGAACCACACAAGTTACCGTAACATTTCCCAAACAAGTCTACATCCAGGTATTTTGTGATCTGCTTGACGAGTCGATATCTTCTGGCGTAGTCTTTGCAATTGCTTATTCTCACTGCCGCAATCTTAGTCTTTTGTCTGTAATAGTTCGTTGTTTGTCTAGGACGAGTTTCCTCTAACTTAAGCTTATGCACATAACCATATGGCAAAAGTAGTGTTGAATCTCGTCTGTATGTCATCGTCCAGTTGAAAAGACCGTTAAAAATGTCAAAATTTCCCCATAGATTTCCCAGAGGCTCCATGTTTGCGATGACCCACACCTGACTTGGGTTGCGATATCTTGGAAATGGCACAGTCTTTTTAGTGTTTAAAACCCAGTTCTCTACCCAAGTATCATACAAATGAAACAAAACAGCGTCACTGTTTTCTATCTGGCTTTGGTCTGCCGTTAGCTGACATTTGTAATGACAATTACAATTATGCTGCTTTTTAACATACTCCTCTGGGTGAATTCCAAAGAAACTGGTCCAGTAGAGAATTTGTTTTGGTCCACCATGTCTTTTAGTTTCGAATGTGAACTTTTTAGCAGGAACTGGAGTAAACTTTTCCACAAACTGATTGTGGTCCTCAACAGGCACACGGAGTGCTTGTGCAAACATTCTTGTATGTAGTAAAAATGCAATCCAATACATTACAACTAACGAGACCACTATGAAAATTGCGCATTTGTTGTATCTACACCTATACAACAATGCCCTCATTTTAACTACATTTATAGAAATTTTCGTAAATTAAACATCCTTCAAAATTGATGTTACCGCTTAAGCACCCAAGCAATGCATATGATTTACAACGTTTCCGTCCCCATTGTTTTATATTTTAACATAAAGGATAATAATCGTTACTAAGTGAAACGTATATGATTATATTCAATATCCAGATCCCTGTATATCTTCGTGTTGAATTCATATATCTCTGTCTAAAAATACTAATAATATATAGATCAAAGAAGGAAAACAAATATGTCTGTTGCACAACTAGCTAGATATAAAACACCTGAATATGATGAATATACAGTTAACTGTAAGGGCGTCCTGATGAGGTGCATGAATCCGATACTTCTTTTATGATTCATGGTACTATGATTTCTTAAAACTTATAGCTTAGAATCTTCTGAAATACATTCAAAACAAAGTCCATGGTAATTATTCAGTTTTGCAGGATGATACGACCTCATTATTACTAGTCATTCTTATCGCATAGGAACTCGATGACATATTTAAACCCGAGTATGGCATATACGTTTGTTAAGGGAATATAAATAAGTTCAAGTAAAATAATACCTCATTCGCAGAAATAATTGCTAAATGAAACATTTTTATAGCTATAGACAATACTGCAGAAAAATAAAACGTTTCTTAAAAAGGAACTATATTATGTAATGAGCAAACAATTTTATAAACTGCTGTTTATCCAGAAATAGGAATGCTATCAAATGAATGTGTAGAATGTTCCTGTCTCATAACAACACTCATCCATAACCGAGAATAAAAGTATTACATACATTAGCAAGATAGCTGCTGACTGAATGGAAAAAAAATTTGTCCAGCGAATATAAGGTTTAAAAAAATATATAAGATAAAAGGACCGAGAACAATTTAAAGCTCTTAAAAATTGTAAACTTTAAATTCAGCGAATGATTTGAGAAAACTCGAAGTAGAAATAAAACCGAAAAACAAGTCCTCATATACCAAGGCATGCCTAAGACTCTTTACAAAAAGAATCTTGAGAAATTTTGAGAAAAAGAAATCGGTTTCCTAAACAAATAAATACAATAACTGTTTGTATCCTATGGTAAAATTAGTAAACCAAAGGATGGTCATAGAGGATGAAATACGTTAGCTTGTACACAATTAAAAACTTTTGCAGAACGATACAGTCTGATTTTTGCCACATCTCCATTCTGGACAAATACAAGAATATTGCATTTGTGCGTGTACCATATACAATTTAACAGAAATGCAAAGTTGTATGTGTACCTTATGATAACAATTTAATAGAAATACAAAGCTGCAACGTAAATCCTTTAAGAAGCTTTACATTGAGGACATAATGACAAATATTATTTAATGTTTTGTCACGTTAAAGTATGTGGATCAATTAATGTGATTAGATTTCATGTTAATGTTTAAAAATTGGGTAATGACAACACCACTGGACAAAGGTTGTAGTTTGTAATCTTCCCGAAATATATTCAACATTAAGTCATTAATTAGTGTTAATTCTTGTAGGAAAATACAAATACAATATTGCCAAAGTCAGAACATTCATGTAGCTTAAGAATGTAAAGACAATTGCCAACATATCTAAACAGGAACATGGCACTAAGCTGTAATTCTATTGAACAAAGTGTAGAGAAGCAAACATGAAATAATGTCTCGTGTGTCTAAAGAGATGCCTTATAAATATGCTGTTAATTATTACCTTTCAGATTTTCATCAATATAATGTCCAACGTGAAATATAAGGATAATATTTGACTGAAATTTACTAAAACCGAATGGAAATGATCGCAGCTTTTGCCATCCTGATTAGACACTATGATTCATTTTACAATTGTGATGCTTGCTGTAAATATTGCCTATGATATCATACGATTTTGGATCCTTTTGCACTGCAAATAAAGCTAAAATTTAGTAACAACATATTACGCCTAAATGTACCCCACCACCGAAAAATAAAAATGAAATGGATCGAACGAATTAGTACTTGATAGAATAGCAAATAGTTTTAATGGAATATGTAAATCGTAGTCATAGATCGGCTCTGTAGTAATTATTCTAGGAATTCTTCTGCAAAGGAAATGAAGAAATATGACTACAGTGCGGATCTTGCACAAGGATGAGACGGCCATCTAGCCTTATCATTTGCACCCTATTTTAAATCGTTTTCGCCATAGAATTAATATTGGAGGAGGGAGCGATATGGTCTCAAGATAAGAAATTCAAT